>CAHIKZ030000223.1:717500-792500 GCA_903632075.3 Acanthosepion pharaonis | reverse complement strand
AAGAAAGAAAAAAAAAAGAAAGAAAGAAAAAGAAAGAATGAATGAAAGACGAGAAAAAAAATCTCTTTTTCCACTTGATTGCAGTGTCCATTATAGAGCGTGATGTCTCCACCGGTTACAATGTTGCTGACAATAAAGATAACTCCAACCAAGGTTTGTGAACAAAGAATCGCTCAACAACTTCTTATATTTGCCCTTCAAAGAAAATTGATTTTTGCCTGTGCTTTGGTGCGTTGCGAAAAGCCTTATTATTGACTAAAATGGCGTCTGGTTATTTTTTGATGCAGTACGTCATATCTGAATGTGAGTTCAGTTCGAAACGACAAATCCTTAACTTCTTCTTGCGCAAAAATTATTCCATTGAATCTTTCATTTATTTATTTTATTGTTTCACTGAGTCTTTCTTTATCGTCGCAGCAAATTAGAACATAATACATAAAATCTAGAGCAACGTTCTTAAACTCAGAAACACAGTTTGGAAAATGTTATGCTCACAGGACGTAAGGAAGATAAGATTGAACAACGTACCTGACGAGCTTTTGCGAATAAATAATGGAACAGTGTTTGTGAGAGACGCAAAAAAAATCGCTTTTTTAAGGCAATTCACTGCAAGCAAGTCGGAATGCCACTAGCACGCAAAGGGTTACAGAGGATTGAGAACAAGAGCAAAGAGGTTTATTTGAGGAAAGGATACAGACAAGGACGGGGAAGAAGCTCAGGGTGTGCGATGTCGATTGACATTACACTTGAATATTTGAAGATTATAGTCGTCGGGGAAGCAAGTAAGGGGAAGGGAGTTCCACAGGCGGGAAGTGCAAGAGAAAAATCTGTTTATCCACTGTGCCATGTGTCCTTGGTTAGATCCAGTGACAGACCCAAAAGAAGGTGAGTTCAATTCCTGGTTAAGGCAGTGGAGAACTTTCAGAGGGAAAATTAGCAGGAGATAACTGATAACTGATATCCATCAAACATGGCACGTGGAACTAGAACAATCTACCCCAGTGATCGAAATAAAGGGTTCAGTTCGAAATTCCAACCACCTGAAGAAGGCCGGAGCGTACAACGGCCGAAACGTTGTAACAAATATGGCGACAAAGATGAGGACAATAGTCCGACTAATGTAAATACTCTGATAATTGCTTGAAGCTTTTAAAGGCAACTATCATAAATTTTGAAAAAAAAAAAAAAAAAAAAACATCGGTAGTCATCATATTTTTTTTTTAAGAAGAACAAAATAAAAAAAAATGTTTATTTTTGTTTAAAATGCGGTGACAGATAATCTGTGTTACAAGATCGCTCTACACATTGCCATTTTTTTTTTTTTGTTTCAACGTCGTTTTTCTTCTGCTAGCTGTAATTCTCCCCGTCCATGAACATTTTTCCACCAATGTTTGGGTTTCGGGAACATATTGATGGGTTCCAAATACAAATAATCTATAAAATCTACAACCTATTAGATGTTTGTGGTACACGCTACTGGAGTGACCTGAAACTGCTAGCTTAATTTTTTCTTGCTTTCAAAAAGAAATGTTTCTGTCTTCTTTTATTCATGGTAACTAACTTTCTGTTTGTTCACAGTCATTAAAGTTATTGGTGTGCAAATTTCTATATTAAACAACTCTTTTATAAAAATGGTAACTTCAAAAAATTATCAGTTGTACGCAATTATCCAGGGATTAATTTATCTAGGGACGCAAATATCCAGAAACGCAATTGTCTGGTACGCAAATATCCGGGGGGCAAATGTGTTATCTGCCACTGTCCGTCCACTCTTGCTATGCTACGTGTATTGTAACAAACCACCTTCATCCCCCTCCGTACTCTCTGGTAAATAAACAAATCCGATTTGATTCGAATTCGTTTACTTCCTGAACAAAATGGAATTGAATTTTAAATTAAACTATAAGACAAAGCAGAATTTTTATTTTTTTATTTTTATTTTTAAGTCAATTCACACTAAGCAAGGTGGGAGTGCCACTAGCACGCACCGGGTTACAGGGGATTGAGAACAATTATAAAGTGACACGTTTGAAGAAAGGATACGTATAAGGACGAGGAACAATCTCAGGGTGTCAGATGTCGATTGACATTACACTTGAATATTTGAAGGTTATAACCATCAGGGAAGCAAGTAAGCGGAAGGGAGTTCCACAGCCGGGAAGTGCTGGAGATAAAACTACTTGAGAAAAAAAAGAGATGGTTATATTTTTTACAGTTTTGACAGTGAAATGGTGGGACGAGATGCCAGTCTGGTATCTCGTTGGAATTCATATAGTTTTGGGCACGAATTTAATTTACGGTATATGTGCGAATTAATTTCCGTATTCTCTTTCTGATTGTGCGTATAAGTTTCCCTGCAGTTAGTATTTTCCTTAAATCTTCTTCATTCTCCACGATCTCTCTCTACGTTTGTTAACATTCGCCGGTAGAATCCAGGTCTATTCTCCAACAGCGAAGACATTGTTCAATATTCAGTGCTCCGTCAAATGTTGACTATTACACAGCTTTTCAGTACACTTTTCTTTGTTTCTAACGAACTTTTTTTTTTATCTCTTAATACTTCGCTAATCATCTGGAAGGCTTTTTTCACTATTCTTACGTGTCTTTAATTTTTTCTTTCTCGTTTTTCAGCGTCTGATATTAAACTACCTAAGGAATTGAATTTTTCACCGACATGGGTTTGACGTCATCACATTGTTTGAGTTTTTAAATATATATATTTTTGCTTATTCTTGTTTGAAGTATGCTTCCGTTGTCACATGAAGGCAATAAATTTAAACACATATCCTTAATGTCGAAACAATTTTGTTGGTATTTGTTACTTAAATATTAACGAACTCTTGTCACTTGCTCCAGTCATATGACACTATTGTATTTGCTATGAATTTATTACAACAGAATAATAATAATTGATATAATGATATCACTAAAGGAAGAATAATATATAGTTAGAAAAAACATAGTATTTGTTCTCCTCTATGGAGTTTCCTGATCTAGGAGATTCCACGCTGTGCCAGCTTTTTTAAATAATTGAGCCCGGGCATCGTGACAGTGGTATCGGGTGAGGTTTGAATTACCAATGGACTGTAAATATGCATATTAGAACCCCACATTAAACCCACCTTATGTCCCACATTCTATTACTGAGGGACAGGTTTAAATACTTATCCTTGTACCCGGAGATGATATTATCGTAGGTGGAACACAAAATGAATATTTAGTCATTACATCGATCCGCCATGTCTCATCATTGATGTTGGAGATAAAAATAAATATCTCTGCCTTTTATTGTTTTTAACAATATTTGCATCTTTACGATGTCAATTCTCTGTCGAATGTTTCTTCTATTTCTTCAAACTGGTCAAGTTATTTTTGTTGTTGCTGCTTTCGTCAGTTTCGTTTCAATTCAAGCGTGAATCTTCTCAATTCTCGGAGAACAACACACCACATCCTTCTTAGCCTGACATTTTCCACTGGCTTGAAGGGGGAATGACTACATTGAATCAATACCTACATCTAATGAAAGGAAAGTTGGGTCACTGTCTCGTGCCAGAGTCCATCTTGCACATTTACAAATATTCCATCTGACTGTGCATCGAATACTGTTGCCATATCTGGTCTGGTGCTCCTGCTACTAATATCGAGGTTCTTGACAAAATCCAAAGAAGGATCTGAAATGTAATCGATCCTGACGTGGCTTAGCGACTTCAGTCACTTTCTCACCGACGTGGCGTAGCTTCCTTCTGTCTTGTCTACAAATATTTTCCGAGTAACTGCTTTGATGAATTTAAGTGTACCACTAGATTTGCATCTAGGTCACACACATTTACTGTTGAAATAGCTAAATTAAACCGCTAATTCTAATCCAGCAGTTTCTTTACTCGAACTTATCACCTGTGGGTATCGATTCCGTTTAATTTCTTCCCTGATAACTACAATCTTCAAAAAATTAAATGCAACGTCAATCGCAATCTTCTATCTTCTTGAATCCCATTCATCTTTTGTTTTTTCCTTAATTCAACCTATTATCAGCTTCTCTTTCATTTTCACTCCTTGTAGCCTTTTGCGTACTAGTAACATTTCCGCCTTGCTTAGTGGGAAACGATTTATACCGCTCCAGATAGTATCTGATTCAACCTGACATGCATATATTTACAAGAATCAGATTAGAGCAAAAATTAGAGTATTGACTTCATATCATGTCTGGAGCTGCCCTATCCTCTATTCGACGTTGTGACAGAATTTCAAAGCATCTACATGATGCTTGCAACACATTTCCTACAGGGAAAAATAATAGGGATTAGTAGCCTGTTGCATGGGCACGCGCGCACAAATGAACTCACGCACACATACATTATGAAAAAAAATCAAAACAAACTTACGCCGTTGATAAGTGCATATAGAAAAGCGCAATTGAGTAGAATAAGCAGTCAGTTGCTCATACCTGCTGACGAGTGGACGGACGAGTGGACGGACGAGTGGACGGACGAGTCTGTCTGTGAAACTCCGGATTCGGGATGCTGAAGGTAGCATCAATCAGATTTGTGACAAATATTTTAGATTTATTAATTCTGTCTATCTGTCTCTCCCTGTCTCTCTCTGTCTCTCTCTGTCTTTCCCTGTCTCTCTCTGTCTCTCTGTCTCTCTCTCTCTCTCTGTCTCTCTCTCTCTCTCTCTCTCTCTCTCTCTGTATATCCGAGATTGTACACAACCGTCAATAATAGCATATATTCAAAAAAACATTTTTCGGTCGACAAACAATTATTTCGCTTTCAAGTTTGTGATTTTATAAGAAAAACATATGCCTGACGATGAATAAAGGATTATTCGAAAGTACTTGCATTTTTAAATAATATGACCTGGAAACAACAGACAACAGTTTTATAGATGAGGATCACATCACTCTATGGATTAACAGTATTTTAATGCATACATTATACACTACTAGCGATGGATGTCGCCAATAATAGCATTAATATTGCTGATTGATTCTATGTGTGATTATTTTTTTTATATATATATATATATATATATATATATATATATATATATATATATATATATATATATATATATATTAAAGACATTTTTATGTTTAACGTTGTTATTTTATAGATACAAGTTAAACATAAAAAAATGTCTTTAATAAATAAATTATCGGACCTTGTCCATTTCTTAATATATATATATATATATATATATATATATATATTTATGTATGTATTAAAAATTAGGAGATCAGACAATTCGGTTTTATCAGTTGATTTCCCACATCTTAATTTATTTTTTTTTCAGATTATTAATGAACGCTATATTATTTTTAAAAATAAATAAACAAACGCACGATGTTGGGTATGATAGGAAGGGATGTGGATGCAAAGATGAAGAAGTAGGAGGAGGAGGTAAAAAAAAAGGGTATTGCAAATGTATCGGTAGCGTCTAATTGAAATGTAAATATTTTTATCCAGCCTCATATAAAATTAAGAGTAAATTTTCGGTATGGATGAAACAGTTCATAAATAACTTCGCACCTTTTGTTATTTTGGATATGGAAATGTTATTATTGCTAATTTATCTTATTGGTATCGGCTGATGTTATGATTATGGTATAATAGTATTATTGTATATATTATTATTTTGTATATGTATATATATATATATATATATATATATATATGAAGAAATATAGTCTTAAGGTGTGCTATATTTATGGGATAAAGTGCTCAATATCAGAGATAGAGCGTTTGTAAATATAAAAGTGAACATAGAAGTCAACACTTAGAGGCGACAGTCTGTTGCATGCTATATGCAATCATCAGGCACACGTGGCCTGATGATTGCATATAGCATGAAACAACTGTCGCCTCTAAGTTTTGACTTCATGTTCACTTTATATATATATATATATATATATATATATATATATATATATATATATATGAAATATGGATCGTTATCAGAAAGTATGATAAGATAAAGAACTAATAAGAAACGTTTATTAAATTAAAATGTTTCATTTTTATAAATGTCAAACTCATGTTAGATTGATAAATGTTTCCTTTTTGTTCTTCACCGTATTACATCTATGTGTTGTGTGTGTACCCCTTATCTAGGTACGGTTCAGGTTTTACGTTACTTAACATTAGTCATCGTACGAGTAAAAACAGATAAGGCCGTAAATTTGCACTGGTTAGAAGGAAATTACATGAATTTAAATAGTTGTTAGTTGATATCTCAAACGTTTGAAGATAAAAATAATATCAAATAGTATGCGCTCAAAACTTTAAAAATTTAAAGTGTCAAATGCACAATATAAAAATTCGTGTTACAAAGATATCACGGGATTTCTATTTTTAAGAAGGACAGAAACATTTTGAATAATTTATGAAGAGAAAGGAAAGTAAGAGAAAAATTATTAAAAATTACGATCGAAACATCCGAGAAAATATATATATATAGTGTACGATGGAAATAACTCCCACATATGCCTCACAGAAATACATCCCACATAATATCAAGCAACAGTATCTTAATTCAGAGGTATATCTGGGAGGTATATGTGGGATAAGTATATATGCCACTATATATATATATATATATATATATATATATATATATATATATATATATATATATATATATATATATATATATATATATATGTATATATATACACACACATATATACACACATGCTCACACACACACATATATATATATATATATATATAAATTAATTGATTTAAAATATGGTTATTTTCGCTACACAGTTCCAACCATGTTTCAAAAATAGAAGCTAAAAACTCCTAATTTTATTTTTGCAATTAAATTAAAAGCATTAGTTCCATTTCATCTTCTTATTCATATATAAGCATATGAGGTGCGGCAAAAATACCTTCAACAGATACCTCAGAAAATCTATCCCCATAACGGTAATTTATTAGTCAAAATCATCTAATTAAATTAGGTATATATATATATATATATATATATATATATATAAGATTGCCCAGTTGAAGGAGTATGCATGCCAGAAAATATAATTTATGAGGCAACAATTTTCCCCAAAGTCAAAGATAAATGTAAAAAGAACCAAACGGCAATGTCAAAGCATTATTGGGATTTGTTGGATGGTAGCTTCACCCCACAAATAAAGTGGAAGATAATCTTGAGAGCCAGAACTCCAATAAATTTCAGAGACAGATGCGACTTATGCATGAAAGAATAAATCCTCATAATAAAACATAACGATCCGGATTTATTGCTAAACAAACATAATCAACTAATTTTTAAATGCCGACATAAGGACAACCTAAATCTAACTAAATATATTTAGGAATAACTATATAGGAAGACTAATATTACATGATCTTGTTTTTTTGTTTTTGTTTTTGGAAATGTTGCTATACACACATAAGTGCGAACAGATAACTGTATATATATAACTATGTAATTCAACTTGAACATTGATACGTTTTTTGATATGTATGTGTATATGCGTTTATATGGAAATATAGTCATGCATGTGTTATTTTTGTGTATTGTGGGCACATTTTTGGAGTGGGTAGGTATGGTTATGGATATGTATATATATATATATATACTGTATGTATAAAGGTAATCTGTTTTTTTTGTTTTTTTAAATATATGTAGTTATATGTATATATGGGTGTATATATGTGTATGTGTGGGTATGTGGGTACATGTATATGTGTGGTTGTGTATGTATACAATTTTTTATAATTTCTATATATGTATGTGTGAGTGTGGGTGTGTATATATAGACGGGTACATGTATGTCGTTCCATAGATAGTGTATATATATATGTATAAATATAAGAAGTTGTGAGTATATATATATAATATGGGAGAATATAGATATAATAGGGTATTTAAGTATGGATTTTGATATGTTTTTTGCATGCACGCACATGTGGATGTATATATGTATATGTATATATTTGTGTGTATGTATATATGTGTGGATATTTGTATATGTATATATATATATATATATATATAAGTTTGTGTATGGGTACATGTGAATATATGTCTATATATGGATATGTATGTATATGTATCTGTGTATGTGTACGGATATGTGTGTATGTGTATATTCATGGATACATAGAATATTATTAAGAAGGATTTACAGTCCTGTTATTAGTGTTTTATCTCATTTAATATTCTCCAATTGGAAGTGTGATTTTAAAATTCTTTATAATATGAAGGAACATTTTTTAAATTGATAATGTAATTTAATTTGAAATATATTACCCTTTAATAATCATTATTGAAGATAAAATATTTAAATTGGAAAAATGTTTGATATTTAGGTAGGTGTTAATACATGAAGTTACCTGTGTATATCGGCACATGGATACCTATATGAGTGATTGAACATGTAAAGGAACGTGTGTATATGTGATATTTGCATGTGTGTGTATACAGCATATGACAGAGCAAGCTCTTTAATATTACCTTCAAATATTACCCCATATTAACATAACTAAAATTTAAGTAGAAGAGATTATCAATCTAGAAACAGTCACGAGTTAAATTCATGAACAAAATTCAAACGGATAGAGATGTCAACTTAATAATCAATAATATTTTTTTAAAGAGATTAAAAAAAAGATTACTAGAAGTAAACTTATATTTTTAAAAAAAATTTTATTCTTTTAATGTACTTTCTATGAATATTTTTCTAATCGACTATTTCATAGAAAATCCCCAAAATTTTAAAAAATTTAAATCACTAACAAACATCAAATTAAATTATTTGTAGACAGTTTAGAGAAATTCAAATTTATATCAAACATTATAATCTTTATGAACTCCCAAAATAAGACTTTCAAAGTAATACAAAATAACATCATCTGTTTCCAATCTTTTTTTACAAAGAAAATTAGTAACACTTTCTCTCATAACTTCCTTCTCTCTTTTTCTCTCTATGGGTTTTTTCTTCTCTACCCCTTCGATATCAATATATAACTTCCGTTAAGTTAACCTTGTAAATGTGTCAATATCTGCTAACTTACTCATATCTTCTCTCTCCCCCCTCACTTCCTCACTTCGGTAAATTACATATGTTTAATACGGCCCGTCAAAAATGTGTAAATTTTCTTTTCATTTTTGTTTGGAAGTAAAGTCTGATGATCCGTGGTGAAATAATTTATTACATATATATATATATATATATATATATATATATATATATATATGTGTGTGTGTGTGTGTGTGTGTGTGTGTGTGTGTGTGTGTGTGTGTGTGTTTGAGGCCAACAGCAAGCGGCGAGGGCATATTTTAGGCTTGATAGCAATCTTCAGTCCAAATGTGTCATATATTATCTCGACTATTTATATATGCTGGTCAGTGGGGGCTTTATGAGTAATAAGATATATGGCATTATCCAAGCGGTTATGGTGGAGGTGGTAATTATTGTAGTGGCTATTGGATAGAAATAAATAAAAATATAAATGCGGATGTTTGTGGCTAATTTATAGTGTTGTTTCTTTACACATGTTATTTATTATTGTTTACATTTTTGCTGTTGATTCTTCTTATTAGATTTACTTGTGTTTATGGGAGCATTTTGTTTTAAAATGTCGTCATTATTTACGTAATTTATTTATTTAATTTAGATATGTTTTGATTATTTTATTTCTTTTTTTTTTCTTGTAGATTACTTATCGTATTTCTTTAATTTTTAACATTGGCCTTATATGAAGCGGATATAATTATATTTCTGATGGCGGTGTTTTACAAAGTAATCGTTTTTATGTCGTTTCATCTCATTACAATATACACCTTTCTCTGGTTGGAAAAAACAATGATCTCTCCCTGAGACGCACACAAACACAAGCATGTACGCTTAAACACAGATATATATATATATATATATATATAGATAGATGTGTGTGTGTGTGTTTTATGTATGTATGTATGCCCATTTCATTGAATACGACAGACAAGGTGCTTTTATTTAGTTTTTTATGTAATTTCTCATGCGATCTAAGTTTTTTTTTCCTTTCAGATGATAAATTATATAAAAACTGTCCGAATGATCTTTTTATCCGAGCGCTTTCGGCTATACATTTAGCTATTTTCAAGGATTGAATACTTTATCTGTTAAATAAGAAATCGTTTGTTGCATGTATATTTTTTAAAAATGTTTAAATGGCTAAATGTATAGCCGAAAGCGCTCGGATTAAAAGGACATTCGGACAGTTTTTATATAATTTATTAGAAATTGTTTAAAAAGAAACTAAATAAAAGTACCTTATCTGTCGTATTCAATGAGAGGTGCATGAAAGAAGCATTGCCTCCTAAATGCACACATATTTATTTGTGTGTGTGTATTCACGTGTGTGTGTACAAAGAAACAGATACATACATACTCACGCACACAATCATGCTTATACGCAAATACTATAGGAAAAATATTGAATCCATCAGTTCGTCAGCCACTTCTTGTATATATATATATATATATATATATATATATATTTGGTAGCACCTGTTAAATCCCAGCTATGGGCAAATACTTAACCCCGAAACTTGGTTAAAACACTATGAAGGTAAAAAGCATTATGAAAGTGTAAAAATAAGTCTTAATATCAGAAATACTTTGTAAAAAGATTATTATCAGAAATAAATTTTTGAAGAAAAAAAATATTACCAGCAATACGTTTTAGAAAAAAAAATACCAGCAATACGTTTTTGAAAAAAATATATTACCAGCAATACGTTTTTGAAAAAAAAAATATTACCAGCAATAGGTTTTTGAAAAATAAAAATATATTACCAGCAATACGTTTTTGAAAAAAAAATATTACCAGCAATAGGTTTTGAAAAAAAAAATATTACCAGCAATAGGTTTTTTGAAAAAAAAATTACCAGCAATATCTTTTGAAAAAAAAAATATTACCAGCAATAGGAATTTGAAAAAAAGATATTACCAGCAATACGTTTTGAAAATAATATTACCAGTTATACAATTTTGAGGAAAAAATATTTACCCGAAATAGATTTTTGAAAAAAAAAATATTACCAGCAATAGGTTTTTGAAAAATAAAAATATATTACCAGCAATACGTTTTTGAAAAAAAAATATTACCAGCAATAGGTTTTGGGAAAAAAAAAATATTACCAGCAATAGGTTTTTGAAAAAAAAAAATTACCAGCAATATCTTTTTGAAAAAAAAAAATATTACCAGCAATAGGAATTTGAAAAAAAGATATTACCAGCAATACGTTTTGAAAATAATATTACCAGTTATACAATTTTGAGGAAAAATATTTACCTGAAATAGATTTTTGAGAAAACAAAAATATTACCAGGAAAAAAAAACGTTGTCGGCATTAAATTACCCATTAATGTTGATATGCCGTAAAACAAAACAAGCAAACAAACTATTACAAGGTATTTCATTGTATACTCAAACTGAAACAAATAATTCGCTAAAATAACGGTTACATCATACATTGAATATATTCACTGTGATGGCTTTCAATTCAAGCCTACGATATGTGACCTTCTCCCGAATTTCCTCTCTCCGAAAATAAAGGAGGAACAGAACAAACAAATAGTAACATATTCAGAATTCTACTTTATCCCAATTTTTTTATTTCGATTTACTTATATATACATACATTAGACAAAACGAAAATCGCTAGGCTGTCGGTTTTTCCCAGCATTAAATTTCGAGCTCAGATTTATGTTACAGTACGCAAAGCTTTGACAAATGCAGAAAGCGCCCTTAAGCATTGATTCGTCGGGTTTCACAGAGAATAAATAACTGACCCTTATAAATTCCCTCGCTAAGCACAAATGGGACAGACGCAAGGGCAGCTCGACTCTTAATCCAGTGGCATGTCGACCAGCCAAAGGTAAAGATGTTGGAGGCGCATGACGAGCTGAGGTCGAGGCAGACTGCTGCCCATAAGGTCGTGGTATTTAAGCGAATTAGCAAACGAATGTTTTCGAAATGCCAGACTTGTTGCGATTGACACATTCAAGGTCAGAGTTGAGTCGGAGGAAGCAATGTGAAAAAATAACGATACATGAGTGATAATGTCAAGTCACTATTAATGCATATATATATATATATATATATATATATATATATATATATATATATATATATATATATATATGGAATAGTTTTAAGCCTTTATATATATATATATATATATATATATATATATATATATATATATATATATATGCCTGTATATCTGATTACGTATTTATTCTTTTATATGTGTGTGTCTGCTCGCGCCTGCGTCTGTGCTTGCGTATATGCCTCTGTGTGTGTGGTGTTGACACGTGAGTGTGCGACTGTGTAACATTTACATTTATGTATATAGATATGTGCATATAAATGAATAACTATCTATATATCTATCTCTCTCTCTCTCTCTCTCTATATATATATATATATATATATATATATATATCAGTATTTTTATTTTCACAATATATGTATGTATCTATCTCAGTATTTTCATTATCTATGTAAGGATCTGTCTTTCATAAACTGCCTATCTATATATATATCTATTGCATTTCTTATAATTAATCTATTTAACTATCTCGCAATCTATTTA
The DNA here is from genome assembly GCA_903632075.3 of Acanthosepion pharaonis. NCBI lineage: Eukaryota > Metazoa > Mollusca > Cephalopoda > Sepiida > Sepiidae > Acanthosepion > Acanthosepion pharaonis. The sequence goes on along the minus strand of CAHIKZ030000223.1, from coordinate 779,888 downwards.
TATTTGTGTTTTTCTAGCTACATATCTACCTGTCTATTTTGTTTCCTTAGTCTGCTCATAATCCATCTATCGATATATCTAGATGAACACAAGGCAATTAATGAAACACGAAAAAGAAGAGTCATTACAAAATTGATTATTATGAAAACAAGTCATGGTAAACAAGTAATAGATTATCTACACATTAACCTAAAACCCACAAATAGTCCCCAATTATATCACTCGTTCTCTCCATAAACTGGTAAAAGCCATAACAAAAAATTTACCTACTCTACTCGTAACAATCATCCCATGACATTTTGAAAATGCTGCAACCATTTTGGAAAACTAAGGTAAGTAAATGGAAACCCACGGTTAGTTTACACCAAAGTTCTTAGTAATTAATTACACCTGTAATAAACCTCTCCTCTACCTATACATAAAATAATATTAATCAATGTTATTTAACATTTAACAATAATTTGGATTACCAATGGAGTCACCCATAAGTGGTTTTAAGACATGCACTTACTCTAGAACTTTTCGAATTCGGTCCTTTCCAAAATATTTTGGCTAAACAGCGTTATGTAAGTAACACACCAAGTTTTAGTGAAAATGGAAACAAAAAGTACGCTCATATATGAAATCAGAAAAAAAAACATAGTTGACATTTCTAGGGCACTTAGTGAGGAAAGAGGGCTCGGAAAATTCGCGCCCAAAAGGAGACCAAGAAGGTTATGTAAATGTTTGTTAGGAAAAGGTTTAGGATTTCTAGTAAAAAGACAGATTTTGCTATGAGTTACAAAGGAAAGGAACTTGTGGGGAGCCAAGGTTGACCATGTCCTAAAGGTGCATGGCACAAAAAACAAAACTTGAACCGTACCAAGATGATTGGCACACACACACACACACACACACATAGATATAATAAAATGAAGAACAACTAGGAAACATTTATCGATCTAACATGTTTAAGTTTTATAAAAATGAAACATATTAATTTGATAAACGTTTCTTATTAGTTATTGATCTTATCATGATTTCTGATAACGATCAATATTTGATCTATATTTATTACAATATTCTGGGACGTTATATATATATATATCAAATTTACACATTTAAATACACACACACACACACACACACACACACACACACACACACATATATATATATATATATATATATATATATATATATATATATATATATATATATATATAATGAACAACAGACATTTTAAGGTACCATTACAATAATTTATTTCACCAAAATCCTTTTTAAAGGATTTCGGATCATCAGGTAGCACTTCCAACAATGAAATGAGAGGAAAAATGTGATTAGAAATTGATGGGTAGTGTAATTTTTGTAATTAAACAGGGAGGGTGAAGGTGGCGCTTAAAGAGACAATACAAAATATAGTGAGGGTTAAATTTACATCTCTCTGAAATAAGCCTTAAATTGGGGTAGGAGGAGTGACCTAACCTTGACCTATTTATGTGGTAAAAGAAAAAGGAAGTGATATATAGGAATAGTGAGGAAAGGAAATAAAGTAAAGGGAAAGAGAAAGAAAATTGGAAAAAAAGCAGACGTATCCAAAAGAGTTTTATTGCAAAGAGGGAGGGGGAGAGGGAAGTGAATCGAAAGAGAGAAAAAGGGGAAAAAAAGACAGACATATTCAAAAGATTTTTATGGTAAAGAGGAAGAGGGAGACGGAAGTGAATTGAAAGAAGTTGTAATTTTGTTTTAACAAAATTATGTAAAAGATAGATTACAATGTTTGATAGAAAATTAGGTGTCTAAACAATTGGAAGATATTAAATTCAGTATTTAATTTTTTAATTAACTAGTTTTGGGATTTAGTACAAGTTCACTACTATTGTAATAAATATATTTAATTATCGAGAACATATTAAAGAAATATTTAAAATTGCAATAGTACATTTACCCGAAACATTGTGATTCACAATATAGGAAGAAAACTACGGTAACAATGAATTCATGTCTATTAATATCTAAAATAATTTGTGAATGCAATTTTTATTTATTGTTATATTGGGAAGTTTAATTAAGGTTTAGGTTTCATTATTTAATGGTATTAGAGGGTAATATTAAATATTTTGTTTTTTGTTATATATCTCTCACAAATCTATTTCTATAAATTTATACATACATACTCACATTAATAAGTACAAATACACACATAGACACATATGTAACAATATACACAAAATATCATTCATCTTCATACATAAATTATATATACATTTCATAATCATAATCTATATTTAAATATTTGAAATTTATTTAGATTTAATTTTGATTCCATAGTTAAAGTTTAAATTCAGGTAATTTTTGAAGTGTTACATATTATTAAAGGAAATTTGCTAATATTGTTATTACTCGTTAAACAATGGTAAATTTAAATTTAAATTATCATTTTTAAAAAGAAAACCCCTTCAGAAGATAAAAATATATTCAACAAACCTAATTATAGAGCATTACAAGATAAGGTGATATTAAGTATTAAGAATATTAAATTTAAACGCCATTATAATGATCTCATTACTTCTATTTAAAATCAAATCATGCAAAAAAAAACAAAAAAACCTATATATATATATAAATAAATACATGTACACATATATATCCCCACATATATACATACAATTACATATATATCCACATACATGAACAAATACATATCTATACATGTAAATCCACACACATGTAGAATTCACACACTTATATATACATACATATAACGATACCTAGCACAAAATATAATGTCAGTATTCAAATATGCCCTCCACTAGTATATTCATATTCGCATATACATACATATATATATATATATATATATATATATATATATATGTATATATACACCTATACATATACAGCCATACTTCCATACACATGTGCCCACAAATTAAAAAATAATACATATATTAATATAAACACCCTTATCTATAATGTTCATACATATATATATATAAATAGGTTCACATATAACAAAGTCTAATTTCAACAACGCACATATCAAAGATTACAGTGTTCATGTGTTCATGCATTCATTTAAAAAAACACAATTAATATTTTCTTTTTTTTATATGGTTGTATCTACACATACTTTGTTAAGATGAGGTGGTTTCTATGTCTACATTTACATATCAACGCGTTATGTCTGTTCAATAATCTGTCCGGATCCTTGTGTTTTATAATTAGGATTTTTTCCATAATGCACAAATTGCATCGATCTCTGAAATTTATTGGAGTTTTAGCTTTTGAGATGATTTTCCATTTTATTTGTGGGGTTAATTTGTTTTCCAATAACTCCCAATAGTTCTTATAAAGTGCAGTTGAATTCTTTTTTGATTCATTAGTGAAGGATTGGCGATGGTTATAAAACCGTTGTTTCCAATTTCCCGCCGAAATGCCTATGTAGATTTTCTTTTGTGCAATATCCTCCTTGGGGAAAATCGTATATCATATATATATATATATATATATATATATATATATATATATATATATATATATATATATATATATCAAATTCACGGATAATTTTAGTATCCTAAATAACTACTCCGGTTTATCAAATAACCAGCCTCAGTAACCAGCTTATTAAAATCGAAATTATTAATTATATAACAGAAAAAAAATTGTTAGCACTCAAAATTACCAATCTATGGTTCCAAAAAAATAAGATTAACAACAAGTCGTTTTAGATAGATACCAATTATAGACATTTAAGGATATTTGTAGAGATTCCATAGTCGATTTTGTTTAGGCTGGGTTTCAGCTGTTTGATGTCTATTGCTTCAAGGATTTTTAGTTTTTGTCTATTGTTTTCATGTTGAAGTATAATTGTGTTTTCGACAAGGATTTTACGGAGTTGTGTGTGCGGCAAAGCATGTTGTTTTAAATGCCTAAACATATTAAAGTTTTCATTCAAATGTAGTGTCAAGCATCGTGAAAGCAAGTTTGTGGTGTGACCATCATAAATATTATTTAATTCGGTGGAGATACAATCTCCCAAAGGGCACTTGAATTTATAAACTAAGTTGTTTTTTTTTTGCAAATCGCTAACCGGAACCCATTGGTTTATACCAACGGCTTCCCATATTTAATAATTCTCGAATTCACTCTCGCATGGTCATGTGTGACGTCATGAGTAGTGCGATTTTTGCTTCTAGCGTCTTATATGCACGTGTTTATCGTTGCTAGGAAATCATCCATGCAAACAATCACAGACTATCATCACTGTCTTGTCTGTATATTGCTTAATATGTTGTACAGTAATTGACATCTTTGATAATGGCTTATGTATGCCGAAAGCTTAGATTGGATTAGAAAATATGGATCAATATTGTGATTTTCTTTCTTCGTTTAATGATAATGTTATTAAGCTTATCAGACGTTATGAAAAGAATTTACATAATATAAATAGACAACACTTCTCTACATTATTTAATGAAACATACTGCCTAAATACACACAATATATATATATATATATATATATATATATATATATATATATATATATATATATATGCTTGATTATTCCTTTTATATATATATATATATAAACGTAGCTATCCATCTAAGTCGAGGAAGATGGCATTGTTTCGTTAGCCTCATTCAGTTAAATTTGAGACCCTATTTTTTAATTGAATGTTACTCCGACATTGAAGATACGTTTTTCCGCCTGATAGATTAGGCCTTGTTTGTTGTTCTTTATAACATCTTTCTTACTCTAGTTCGTTTGGATTGTTGTTCCGTCTCTGAAAATAGATCTCCAGTATTTCCTTCCATTGCACTGAATTTCCATCTGTTGATATTAATGTTACCTTTCTTCATGTTTTGTTTTTAGAACGTCAGAGAATCTCTTCTTTTAGACCATCTTTTTTCCGATTCTCTTTGAGTTGTTGGAGTAAAAAGTTTGCTTTCGTAGCCGATTGTCATCCATTCGAACGTGATCTCTACTCCATCGAAGTCGATATTTTTTACGGCGATGACACCGATGCTTGCCATTTCAGCTTGTTCCTGAACGCTGATGTTAGTTCTCTCTTTTCAAAATGATGTTTAAGATCCCTCAAAGAAAAAACTGTTGAAATTTTCTAAAGAATTTCAGATGTCATTCATAAGTTGTCTAAGTCTCAGAGGCACACGGGAGAGTTGTAATAATTCTTGCCTTGTACACTGACGTTTTGTTGTCTACCAAAAGCTAACTCTGCACATTTGAGATGTAAGTAAATGGTCTTTACATTAATATTGCGATATATGTCTAGTATAACTTGTTTTCTGAATTAAATGATTCTTGGGTAATTTACTGTATTTATATATCGTATAACAATAAACCTGAATAATTATTTACATTATTCGGAGTATTGTGCTCATCTTTGTCGCCATATTTATTAAAACGTTTCGGCGCTTCAGTATCTGTCTATATTTCTGAGATGAGGTATTATGTACACTATTTACATTATTCGGACTATTGTCCTCATCTTTGTCGCCATATTTATTACAACGTTTCTGTCATACAGTATCTTTCTATATTTCTGAGATGAGGTATTATGTACACTATTTACATTATTCAGACTATTGTTCTCATCTTTGTCGCCATATTTAATACAACGTTTCGGCCGCTGTACGCTCCGGCCTTCTTCAGGTGGTTGGAATGTCGAACTGAACCCTTTATTTCGCTCACTGGGGTAGACTGTTCTAGTTCTATGTGCCATGATTAATGAATGTCAGTTATCAGTTATCTCCAAAATTTTGGCCTTGTGCCACACCTAAGTTACGCTTTGAAAATTATTTGGGCACAGCGATGTGGTGTAATGGTTAGGAGGCTTGTTGTGGTTGATCAATTACGACTAAATAGTGACTTTGATCTTCATTCGTCATTCCTTGCAGGTCTGTAGACACATAGACCTAAACACATATGATATACAGGGAGTGATTGGTAGATTGTCACCATGTGCGTTGGTGATATTTGATTTTGTCGACTGCACATTATAGTAGGCTCAGTTGGGCACTGTCTGTGCGAAAAGAACACTACGATGCAATTCACTCCGTCAGAGTTTCTGAGACAGCATGCAATAATGCTAGTCATTCTCACCGGAAGTTCCTATTCGAGCCTATCATTGTGTCTTGGTATCAAATTGTGTTTACGAAGGCACGGTAGGTCGGAAAACACACATAGGTCGTTCTGATAAAAACTCTTGAATTTCTTGGTGAGGGCCTCAAACTAAACACGTAAGCCTACGTCAAGAGACTTGAAGAGACAATGCTGGAAGACCTTATATCTTGCAATAACATTCTCCACTTTGCCACATAGGAGAAGAACCGAGTCATGTCTATCAGGCAAGTTCTGCGACCACATCACTCCCGACATCTGGTCACCTAACAAATAGATTGCTGCCCCCTTGATTATTATGTTTGGGGGGGAATTGAGCGAGAGAGATGCAAAGTTCTTGTAACACAAAATATGATCTGAAGGCAAGAATTATGGGAGCATTCAACAATTTAAACTAAGAAACGACCCAGAACAGAAGTAGGAGATTCTGAAGACTTTTGGAGTCTCTGGTATTACGCAATGGCGATTTTATGGAATAAACTTACTCTTTAGTATTTCAAGATATTTTTGTGTAATTTTGGTAAATATATCTGTTAAAATGAGAAGTATTTTGTAACGAAATTCAGAAGATAATTTATCCATCGCTTCATATATATATATATATATATATATATATATATATATGTATTAGATCAAATGTTATTTTTATTGCATCCCGTATACGCTCAGTTTTATCTTTAGACAGTAATTATTTCGTCTACTGAAAATAAAGTATTAAAATAATTATGTAAGAAAAAAGGAGCGTATATGTAAATAGTATTATCCATAAAAGTAATAAAAATATGTTGGAATAAAAAGTAAATTCCATATATATATATATATATATATATCATAATGCGAACATCACTCTTTCACATTATTTCTATTAAAGGGACACAACTCTCTAAAGTTCAATAGCTCTTATTCTATATAATACATACGAATGTCAGTGTGGCACTATGTCACACTTTTTTCAATTAAAGGGACACCATTGTGTAACATTCAATAGTTCATCTTCTATATAATAAATGCGAATATCACTATGTCACACTTTTTCAACTGGAGGCTGTAGCCCAACATATCATACCATTTTGGAATCAGGTCGTCTCCGAGGGTAGATTAAAAAATTCCGGGTCGGATCCGGTGACGCAATCCTGAAATTCTGATTTTTAGTTCTATATTTTATTGTTCTCTATCCCATCTACGCCTCCCTACCTAATTCGATGAAAGCCCACTCAAGAACACGAAGCATGAAGTTGTTTAAATGCCGTCTGATATGGCGCTTTTAAAATAAATTGAAATAAATGAATAATATTAATAAAAATCAAATTAATCCAAATAAAGAAAAAAAACTGAGAAAATAATAGACACATTAACAAGCCACCAAAATAACCTCTAGTGCAATAGAATGCCGACAATGCATCACTAACTCATATATATATATATATATATATATATATATATATATATATATATATATATATATAAAGAAAATATATGGAAAAACACACAAAAATCCTAATATGCAATTATGCTGTTTTAATTTTAATATAATGTCAACGTCGGACGTTTCGGTCTAGTAGACCATCTTCAGGACATATTCATAAAGCATAATTAACATTAGACTATATTCAATTCAACATGAAAAAACGATGGATATAAGAGTAAGACTGATCAAAACAGATAACTGAAATTTTTCAAGATCAGCGTTCCGTTTCACAATATGATCACGTCGGCGTCACCTGGGCGATGTTGTGAAAACGTATTCCTAAAATAGAGTATTTTGAATGAAAAATGAAAAGAATTTTATTTTAATCTAAAACTTATATGTACGTTTGTCGAGCATTAATCTTGCTAGAAAAGGGGAAATATTAAAGAAGCCAGGTCTAGTGTTCACCCTGCGTGAGATGGATATTATGCCTGCTTGATAAATCCGCCTAAGATTTTTATTATGAAAATATTTTAAAATATTCACAGAATCAAAATCGAAATTATGATCAGATTTAGTTGTGTGTACAACTAAAGCATTGTTTAAGTTACCGAGGCGAATATCTCGTTTATGTTCGAAAACACGAGATTTTACGGACCTACATGTTTCACCCACATATTTTAAGTCACAGTTGTTGCATGAGATTTGGTAGATGCAAGCATAGGATGTAATATGTTGGTTGCTGGTGTTATTTAATAAACAACGGATAGTTCTAATAGGTAATGTTGTAGTTTTAATATTTAGCGCATTTAAATTATTGGAGATACGTTTGGTCAAATGGTTATTTGGTAGAAAGATGCGACCAAATGAATTATCAGGGGCAGCTGAAAGTGTACCTTTCACTGATGTAGTTTTAGTAGTGGTCTTAGAGGTGTTATAATGGTTCTTCATACTGTCTGATCTATATCCATATATTTGCTTACACACACACACACACACACACACACACACACACACACACACACACACACACACACACACACACACACAGTATATATATATATATATATATATATATGAAGTCGGGCAAAAAAACAACTCTTATTACCCGACGATTGCGTTTGACATAAAACAGACTGTCACCTCCGGGTTACGACTTCATATATATATATAGTGTGGATGACTATTAATCCTCTCGATTCTCGATTGAGCACTCTAGAGAAAGGGTACTAAAGAAAATAACAGTGGCTGCTCCTGCTTTTAACTCATCTCTCTTGAATCATGAATTCAGCGTTCTTGGCTACTGGCGTTTGTAGGCAGCACGTATATAGAACTTTAAAAAATTTCCCGTTTCTCCGCCGCGTGGCGAGGGCGAAGGGGTACATTCTCTGACTGATGCCAAATAGGTTGAGTTTCGAACCCGGCTTGAAACACACGAGAATAAATAAAACAAAACTATGCCTAAGATATCAAAGAGAAAACAAAACATTAAGAAACTTACCTTTTCTTAGAAAGATAATGATTATGACTAATCATTATCTTTTTAGGAAAAGTTAAAATACTAATCCAATTGGGAATATAGAAGGGAAACATTCCAAGACTTTCAAAGTGACAAAAATGATGTAATTCCTTTCGCGCTATGAAGCCATTCACAGACAACTGAAGAACGTTCCAATGCGTAGAAGTAGTAATAATGCTGAAACTTACGTATCATTCATTGCCTTTTGAAACTTCATATATATATATATATATATATATATATATATATATATATATATATATATATATATATATCTATCGCTATTAAGCACATTTCTTCACGAATCTAATAAATTTTTAAACACACGCATACTCACACACACACACACACAAACACACACACACACACACACACACACACACATATATATATATATATATATATATATATATATATATATATATATATATATATATGAATTAAATAGTGGTACTCATTTTGGAAAAATCTCGGATAGCTCAACTTGCAGTAGAAGATTCGGTACCCGAGGAAAAATGGGGAATAAAAAAAAAAAAAGAACCAAGTACATTAAAACAAGGCGGAAACAATCCTCCAGTGTTTAAGCTCTAAGTCCATCCCCCCAAAAACCCAAAAAAACAAACGAGTAAAAAGACAACTACGTAAATTGCTCAATACAATAAGTAGAGCAAAACCTAAGATAATCCTAAGGAGGCAGGCAAACCTACCTAGGTTTTTACCTAAACAGATCTTCAGGGTAAACTGGCTCTATTTATTTCTTTTATTTTTATTTCATCTTTATATATATATATATATATATATATATATATATATATATATATATATATATATATATATATATATATATATATATATATATATATATATATATATATATATATACTAAAGCTAAACCAACTCTATTGGTGTGAACAACAGAAAAATTACCAGAAGATCTAACACCTTAGACAAGAAAAAAATCACGAACAACGAAAAGAAACAGAACGATTGACAAAAATGCAAACACCTACCTATTCAGTAAGTGCCCGAAGCCCAGATTATCTATGCAGAGAAAACAACGCTTCACAGCCGCAACACATATGAATTGGCAGCCCGATTCATTACTCCAGTTCCACGCTATCGCGATCTTCAGATGACTAGAAGGCTTACACACACACACACACACGTATATATATATATATATATATATAATTCTTCGATATATTATACTACATCTTTCTTTTTTCATCTTCATCTTTCTCGTTTTCTTATCTCATTCTCCATTCCCTTCTTTTCAAGCAGTTTTCTTGTTTCTACATTATTTTCAGTTTTACACCTTTCTCCTTCCTCCCCCATTCTTTGTTCATGTTATTTCATTTCTCTCTCATTTTATTCTGACGTCACCCCATTTTCTTGCTTCCACTAATTCCGCTTATCTTTTTCTTTCTCTGTTTGTATATTTTTCTTCCATTGTTTATATGTGAGTCATTTTTTTACAACAGTTCGTTAGCGCAATTGTTTACCTTGCGATTCGCGACTTAGCCATTCCTAACCGGAAATTACACCCATCCAAAAATTGGGCTTGACATATTTTTTTTTTTTTTTTTTGAAAATAAAAGAAAAAAAGTAAGAAATTAAACAAATGAGGAAATGTAAAATAAAGTCCTGCATGAAAAAAAATTAAATAAAAACGAAATTTTATCAACGACTTCATCCACACATAAACTGCATCACAAACTCGCTACTCATTAGTGAAAAACTATTTCGTCTCTCTAAATCGAAAAACTTCTTCTTCTTCTTCTCCTCCTCCTCCTACTCCTTCTTCTTCTTCTCCTCCTCCTTCTCCTCCTCCTTCTTCTTCTTCTTCTTTTTCTTGTTTCAGTTTTCAATTGGCTTCTATTTTCAATATTTAAATTTTAATTTAAATATTTTTTATTTTAATTTAATCTTTTATTTCTTCTTATATTATTTTTGGTCGTTTCATTTTTTTTCTCTCTTCTCTTTAATCTAACTTAGACATTTATTCTTCAACTTTTTATTTTCGTTACCTTAATATAATTTGATTTTTCATTCTTCTTCTTTTTCTTCTGTTATGAAGTTACATTTTTTCTTTCAATTTCATTTTTTTCTTTTTTTTGTCCTTTTTCTTTAAAGCTTTATTCTTTTATTTTGCATTAATCTTTTCATTCTTTTTATTTTTCTTGTTATTGTTCCAAGTTTAAATCTTTTATTTTGATTTCACCATTTCATTTTTTCTTCTTCTTTCAAGATTTATTCTTTTATTTTAATTCCACCTTTCCATTTTTTGTTTTCTTGTCTGTCTTTTTCTTTTCTTCTTCTTTCAAGTTTCATTCTTTTATTTTAATTCCACCTTTCCATTTTTTTTCTTTTCTTGTCTGTCTTTTTCTTTTCTTCGTGTTTCAAGTTTCATTCTTTTATTTTAATTTTGTCTTTATTTCGTTTTCTTTTTTATGTTTCATTCTTTTATTTTATTTCACCGTTTTATTCTTTCTTTCTTTTCAAGTTTTATTCTTTTATTTTCATTTCATTCTTTATTTCTGTTTCTTCATGTTTTTCTTCATGGCCTTTTTCTTGATTCAAGATTTATTTTTTTCTTTTAATTTAATCTTTTCATTCTTCTTCTTCTTTTCCTTTACTTCATATTCTTCTTTTATCTTAATTCCACCCTTTCATTCTTCTTCGTTTCAATTTTCATTCTTTTATTTTAATTTCTTCTTCTTCTTCTTCTTCTCCGAAGTTTATTTCTTTTATTTTAATTTCACCTATTCATTTTTATTCTTGTTTCAATTTTCATTCCTTTATTTGAATATTATCTTTTTTTTTAATGTTCTTAGCTTTTTCTAGTTCCCATGTTACTTTTTCGTCGAGATTTGATTTTTATTCTCCTATGAATTCCTTTGTTCATTCATAGATTCTTCTTTTTTTTCCCATTTACTTGTGATTTATATTTTCATTATTCTCACACTATTTACAACCTTCATTCACCTTTTTCTGAGCGTTCCAATATTTATTCTACGTCTTCAAGATTTTTGTATTCTTTTAAATTTCATTAATGTTCTCTTTCTTTTCTCCTTCATTTTCATCATCATAAAAGTTTTCTTTTTTCTCCTCCACTTCTAATTTATTTTATTATTCCCATTTTAATCCTTTTATTATACTTCTAGTCTCAAAATTCATTCCATTTCTTCGCGTTTATTTTTCATTTTTTTTCTTCTTATTTAAATTGATCTTTTAATACACCTTTTCCCTACCAGTTTCTATGTTTATTTTTCTTCAAGATTCAATTTTCATTTTTACAATTCCATCCCATCTAAATTTATTCGCTTTTTTTTCATCATCGACATTTTCCTTTGCACTCATCACTTTTTTTTCATTAAAAAAGAAAATCCATTCCTCTCTAAAGAATCTCTTCCTATTCCTCGCTGTATCTGTGTCTTTTAGCTTCCATCTTGTCTTTCCTTTCTAAATCTTTTGTCTTTCAATTTTTCTTCGCCATATTTTATATTTTGTTTACTTTATTCCATCATTTTTCTTTTCTTTGTTTCATTTCTTTCCTTTTGAAACTTTCTCTTACATTTCTTTCTCCGCTTAAATTTAGATTTTGTTTTATTTTATTTTTATATTTTTAGACAATTTTTCCAAAAATATTTATCACCTTTTTTTCTTTCACAACATCTATAAGAACATATTTTCATCCACTTCCCTTTTTTTGTCCAATTATTTCCCCCTTTTTCCCAATTTAAGCGCTCTCCTACTCTGTCTGTCATATGTCCTTCTTATTATTTCCCCTCCTCCTCATCTATCTACAATTTGCGTTAACCTCTCTTTCCCTCGACCAAGAAATTAAGCGAAGCGCTTAAGTTTTCAATGATAATAGTTTTCTATTTAAATCTAATGGGCGTTATTTAATAACGCGCTAGCGGACGAGAATAACGCCCGAGCCCGAGATCTTAGTCCAGATAATCAAATCAGCTAGTTGACATTTTGATTTTACTTTGTTTTGCAGTGTTTTCGCTTTAATAAAAGAATCGATATCACCTTCAACTGACAATAATATCAAGTGGTACGGGGAGAAGGCGGGAAAGAAAATGGAAAACATAGTGAAAAATCTTCTAAAAAAAAATTCGATTTAATTTGAATAGCAAGGTCTGGATCAGCCACGTAAAATGTGGATGGTCATTTTATAAAAATGTTTGGATTGTCGTTGTTAGGAAACTATCAGGAGAAATGAAGGGGCAGGCTTCACTGCAATTCGTATGGCTGCCATTAGCATCAATAAAACCAAAAAAAGAAAAACATTCGTGACTTTAACACGAGAAAAAAATCTCATCGTCTGTGTAGTTATTATGAAAGCATATGACTCTGAACGTAAACAGGATACTTGTTAATATAGTTTTTGGTATTATTTTTTTACACAGTAACATTGGAATCATTTTCGATTTTTCCGTGTTTGGAATAATGGTCGTCCCTCTAGAATATCATAGTTTCTGTATTCTTTAAGTGCTTCGATTTCAGTTCTATTCCCAAATAATTCTCTATCATTCAAGTCCTGAAGATGACAATGAAGAGCTGGAGGTCACACCTTTTTTTTTCTTTTTTTAAATGGTTTTACCCCTTGCAAGGGAGTAAAACCACTAACACACAGAATTACTGCATGTGGAAGAACTTGTTACAGAAACATTAAAAATAAGCGGGAAGAGAAAAGAGTAATCAATAGTGCAGTATACAGCGATTGACATTGCATTTAATTTTTTGCAGATTAAAGTTGGCTGAAAAGAATCGAGCCAGAAAGGAGTTCTAAAAGCAAGAGCTGCGAGAAAAGAATAGAATTTTCGGTTACACCTTAAATTTTTCTTTTGTCTTTTAGGCATTATATACATATATATATATATATATATATATATATATATATATATATATATATATATATATATATATGTATATATAATGTTAGTGGTAAATATACACATACATATGCAAAAATATAGAAATATATATACATACATGCATACACATACATATATATTATTTGAATAAAAAAAATTTCAAGAGGATAGAATCCAGGTAGAACTCAATGTCCAGGACAGAGTAAGGATATAATAAAAAGGCTTAAACACTAATATTCCATGGTCATAATTTATTCCATTGGAATCGTAAATACGATCCAATTCATCAGACCTACAAATTCAATTATAAGCCTTTTTATATATATATATATATATATATATATATATATATATATATATATATATAATTCCTCGAGTCTAGAAGAAACCTTAACAGAATGCAGAAAGCACTGGACGACGGTTTCTTCCTATATTTGGGACTCATCAACAGTACACATCCACTACCGAGAATTGAAACCCTGACGGTTAGGTTATCAGGCAAACGTCATATGATGTTTATCAGGCAAACGTCATAAATGACGTTTATGGTAAATTCTTTCAATATTAGGGATATGGTGTGTTTAAAGATTGCGTTCAAGAATGAAAAAAAGCTGTTTCCCTTAATCTCTTAAGAAAACACCGTAAAATTTTACATATTTTTAAGATAAAGTATAAGGTTTAAGTAACTACAGTGAATTTGCTTTGTTTGTTCAGTCATTCTCCAAGCTTTGGATTCGACACTGTACAACACATTTTGCTAAATTATTTACATTTTGTATGAGCAATATTATATTTTGTTTTAACCATTAACTATTCAATAGACTGCTTGAGATTTTCAGTTAAGTTAAATATTAATACAGGTTTTAAATGTTAACTCATCGTTGATTAATATTGTAAAATAAACCTATATCACTGTGTTTGTTTGATGAAAATGTTTTACCATCACGTCACTATTTTCATAGCTTTTTTTAAAATTATTTTTTTTAGTTTTGAACTAATTCGCACAAAATGGCAAATTCAAAGAAGTTTACCAAAGATGTGAAGGTAGAATTTGAAATTATGTTCAAAGAAGGCTACTCTCAAAGACAAGTAGCCAAGAATATAAAGGTATGGAGATAAATTATTCATTAAAAAGGCAGTTAGGAACTGGTGCAAATATTGGAAGAAAGAATCTGGAGCAGCAAAACAGACAACTGCTGCTGAAGATAACCACGTGATGATCGGCAGCAAAAGAAATAGAAGTAAAACGGCCCCGGAGTTGGTAGCTGGAATGAATTCCCCTCAACAGCGACTAGGGTCGCTATCAACTGTGAAAAGCAGACTTAGATCAGCGACGCTTCGTGAGTGCATATCCATCCTATTACAAAAGGTGAATAAGCAAAAACTGGACATCGAAAGAGTGGTAAAATGATCTTACGAACAGAGGAATCTAAAATTGAATGTTTTTGATAGTAAAAAGAGAGAGCGTGTGAATAGAAACTGTTATGATGTTAATTTGGGGTTAATAAAGACAAACGCCAAATAACATGTAACAATAAAATGGGGTTTATTCGGTTGGTAAGTTGGTACAGATATCGCCCGAGTAGTCTATAACTAACTCAGCTCAGAACATCTTCGACACTGTCTTTTTACATGCCACTATTTTACGTCCTTGTTTGTAGACGAGTTCATCTTCAAGAGGGGTGGTAGGTTCCCACACAAAAGAAACCTTGGTGAAAAACAATGGAGAATGTATGGTTCCAACAGTTAACAATGGTGAGGATTCGATAATATCATGGGAGAGTTTTGGGGAGAGAGAACAGGAGATTTGATTCAAGTCAATGGAATTATGTTAAAGGAAAATATCAATCGATTTTTCAAAGACATGCTTTAACATCTGGTTTACGCATAACTGGAAAAAAAACATCACCTTAAGTTAACGATCCAAAATTGTTCTAAATTATATCAAAATTACCACGAATTAATAAAAAGGAACAGAATTCTGGTAATCATGACTTGACTTCAGTTCCTGAACTCTCTCCCATTGAATTACTATAGAGTGAACTAGATAGGAGAGTTATGACCGAATAAACAAAGAGTAGGAATGGGTTTTTTCACTGATTATTCTTTTAAAGAAATGCAGGGATCCGTAAACATTTGTTTGTAGTGTATTTCTTGGCGGTATATGGCGAAGGCATTTCCACCGCATCCTGTATATACATTTATTGCAATTAAACATTAGTAACAGATAATTAGGAACTACGCAGCTATTAAATGCTTAAGTCACGGGACAGTTCTTGTACCTCAGAATCCACAGAATCCTGCTGTTGAATAACAACGACAGCGGAGTATAATCCGAAGTTAATTTCCTAGATTCCAGCTTAAGCTGGCCAGCATTCTGAAACAATCTGGGTTCCAGATTGGACATATCCCACAATCGCCTCTAAGAATCACTTCACGCTGAATCGTCATCTCAACGAAGAAAGACTTTGCCAAACCCCACTCGATACCACCGAATACTAAATGACTAGGACGCCATTGGCTGCGATGATATTTATGATGAAAAATCTTTTAAATATGTAAAATAACAGCCTATTTTAAGCAGTCTAAGAGAAGCAGGAATTTGACAGATAATTTTACGCCGGTTATGTGAAGGATTACCCAAAAATGAACCCCGGAGCCATATATATATATATATATATATATATATATATATATATATATATATATATATATATATAAATCACTCAGAATAATAACTTATTAAGCGTAGATTAGAAGTGGCACCATAGAGCTCCCACTGAAAATCGAACTCGCTACATTAAGGCCTCAGTATATTCTACATTTACTTATCAGTGTTGTAATTTATAAGTAACTCTATAGTTACTCTTATAATTTACATGTTGGGTTGGATCTTTTGCTAACACCGAAACAGTATGTCTTCTTGCAATTTATGTTTAGTCCTTTCTTCTCCTTTTTCTTCATTAATTTCTGTAGGAATTCCTGTAGTTTTCTTTCTGTATGTTATCATCTCTATGTCATCTGCATATCTAATGTTGTTCGGATTGTGGCCACCAGTAGTGTTTCCTGGTAGGGCTTCTAATTCTCTTGGGATGACTTCGTTGTAAACGTTGAATAAGTCCGGTAAGATGATATATTCTTGCCTTATGCTCCTTTTAATTTTTTGTATTTGCTGAATTCCTTTTCTATTATGTAGACGGTTTGGAATATTCTGTATTCTTCTAATTTCCTTCCCAAATATATCAAGTGAATATTAAGAAAAGGATGATAAGAAAATAAGCTACATGTGCGTGAAGAAAGATATAAAACGTTAAACCACATCATCAGTGATTATTGTGTAGTGCCTTTATAAACGTAGTATCAGCAGCAGCCACATACCGCAAGAATGGTGGTTTTACTGAATATCTAACTTAGTAGGAATTGAGCAAGGACACTTACCATCGCTGATGGGTTTAAACGTGGTGGGTAGTCGTAAAATTCACTCTTTGCTAAGGCACGAATAAGAACCACATGCTTTGTCAGTTCTTGGCCAATATCTCTAAATAGTATGTACGGATCAAAATTTAATTATTGTATACTTTTTCGGTTTTTCTACATTTTTTGTTTCCAAATTACTAATTTACGTAAATACTAATTTGTTCTCTCGCGATTACTATTTGTTTTAGTATTTATAATTGTTCATTCTTTCTAATGGTATTGAATTTAATCCATCTCTTCTTACTTTTTCATGTATTCTATTGTGAACTTCGTTGAATATAAGGTGGCCAGAGAATGAATGTCTTGACAGAGTCGTGGTGTGATTCCTTTCGATGTAAACGGTCAGACTAGCAACTCCTCCTCCCAGGGTCTTGGGTTTAAAGGTGAGTGAGTAGTCATAAACGGACGGATGTCAGAACGTGGTCTGGGTGAAAGGAACTTGTTGAGAGCTGCAAGGGATAGAAGGAGGTGGAGAGCCATGATCGCCTACGTCCTGAAAGCACATAGAAAGAAAAGAACCATTAGACAAAGCTCTCAAAATATTCCACATTTATTAATCAGCGTTGAAATTCATAGGTCACTCATAGAAAAACTATGAAATGAATATGCTGGAGGATAGTTGATAAAAGGAACGAAGTCATGGTCAGTATTGATAATGAACTAGACATGGTCTTTACGAATTTGGAAAAAAGAGAAACAGAAATGCATATGTCGGCAAACACCAGAACAATCAGACATACACAACTGTTTGCTTCCAGAACATGTCACAGACAGCTGATAATTTCTAAATTCTCCTCAGGTTAAATTTGGTCTCTTTGTCCCCAATTTATATCAAAACAGACCGTCTCTCATTGATACTAAGTATAAATGTCCTTTTTTTTTCTATTTTATCTAAAACTTTCCCATTGCTCACATTTTCAACTCATGTCATTCTCAGCATAAAAATAGCAAACGGAGAAAGGCTAATTTTATCGAGTACTACAAAAGTAGGAAGATGATGCGATCAATAAGTTCTTTGCATAACACAGTGATTAGGCGATTTTTTAATCGGAAAAGTTCACAGGCTCATATTCGTTCTGTCATTAATACAGAAGCGTTAATAGGGAAGTGTTTCCCGCTTTTTTAGAAAATCAACATTAACAAAGTGTAAAAGTTGGGATTTGATGTGATAAGGAGTGATCCCAAAAATGAGAACAATAGCTTTTACAGAGGTTTGAGAATTTACTTTTTTAAATATTGTCCGAAAAAATAGTACAGATATACCAAATTATATATTTTATCTTATAACCAAATTTGCCCTTACAAGGATTTTGACATTAGTACTTGCTTCATAATAAAATGTTTTCTTTTAACGCGTTTACTTTTTTCTCTATTCTGTATTTCTTCATGGACCGTATTGATAACGAAAAAGACGTAGTCTTTACGAGGTTGGACACAAGAGGAACAGAAATGCGTATGTCGACGAACAACGGAACAATCAGACAAACACAACTGTTTGCTTCCAGAACATGTCACAAACAGTTTATAGTATATAAATTCTCCTCAGGCAAACAGTGGTCTGTTTTCCCCAACATACAGCAATTAAACAAAATATGCTGTCTCTCCTTGATGTTACGTATAAGTGTCCTTTTTGTTTCTACTCTCTCTAAACGTTCGGCATTGCTCACACGTTCGATCCATGGTACCTTCAGCATTCGCTGTAGAACCAGATTTTCGTTACTTCAAGTCCCTTATTCATCTGTCATGAGACTGTCTAGCATTCACTGCCTTATAGAAGAACTTATATTACATAACAGTTCAGCACACTTTTCTTTGTTTTCAATGATTTTTTAATCATTTTTAATACGTTGCTTAACATTTGAAAGGTAACTTTCACTAGCACACCGCGATTTCGTGTTTCGGTGCCGCACATTTACGTCTATGGATAAAACATTTCGCAGATATTTAAATTTCTGCGCGTGTTTAATTTTGGTTTACCCATTTTGTAATTCGCATATTGAACTGTTCTTTTTGCTGGAATCATACAATTTTTCCTGAAATAATATCGTTCATAACGTTTGGTCCAAGGCATTCCTTACATTCTTCTATAGAATTTCATTTCTGCTGCTTCAAATCTGTTCTTCAGAACATTTACAGCATTATCTGAAATTTAGGACTGCTAATATATAACAGGTTAGTTCAAAACTTTTTTTTGTTTCCAAAGAAATCATCCTGTTTCTTAATACTTTGTTTATCTTTTGGTAGGCTTCTACGCTATCACAATACGTCTTTGTATTTTAGTGTCGAATTCTCTGTTCTCTTTTGTAACTCTTAACAGAGATTTAAATGGTTTGCTTTTCGTATCTCTAGATTAGAATTCCTCAAACCACATACTGAGTGATTATTGTGTAATGTCTTAATAAAAATAATATCAGTAGCCGTTATTAAACATAGTATCCGCAGCCCCGAGGGTATAAAAACAAGCTAACCCTTACGCAACTTTCTCTTACAATTGTCCCTACTTTCGAAGTGTCTGTGTCATGAACTTTCACACTAAAGCAAATAGGGATGTGAACATTTCACACACAAATACCCCTACACAGGCTAGTCACACTCAAATACATTCATTACTTACATTATTTTTTACTGTTATCCTCATCTTCATTGTCATATTCACAACGTTTCGGCCGTTGTAAGCTCCGTCCTTCTTCAGGTGATTGGAATTTTGAACCAAACGCTTTATTTCATCCACCGGGGTAGATTGTTCTAGTTCCACGTGCGACGCCTCTCCCGGATGTCCCAATTAATTCCCTTTGACTCAACTCTCCAAGTTCGGTTTACCACTACTGTGGGCTGGTATTGAACTTACAAATATTTGGGTCTAGTCACTGGATCTAACCAATGTCTTGAGAAAACTTGTGTATTAATTTTTGGGACTTATAAACTTAATATCTCAGCAATTAATTTTTTACCAGTGCTCATATTGCAATTTTTCTGTTTTCATTATTTCATTTTTTTACCAGAGCTTATATTGCAAACTAGACAACTAAATTGGTAACCCCAACACAAACACATTTATTTTTAAAGTAGTGTCTTAAAACTTCACATTAGTACGTTTTACCAACTTTTTAATTTAACCTGAATTTTTTTTAAATAAATAAAATCGGGTTATGTCCTGTTAGTATCTGAATTCAGATATATTTCCCTTTTTAAATTCATTTTTAATTTTTTTTCATAAAAGATTTTCTCTTCGGAATTTTCAGAGAAAACCCAAAACATATTTCACGAGATTTGAATTTGATTTACTAATATTTTCTAAAGTTCAACGGTGACAAATAATAACATTCACAACACATATGTTATTTTGTACCCCTTTTTCATTACCGTTATTTAATGTATTGTTATACTGGAACATACTTATTCTATTGTTAATAGACTCTCCGACACATAATAAGTAGTAGTAGTAGTAGCAGTCGCCAGGGAGCCCAGTGAGTTGGTGAGTCAGTCGATGTCGGACATTAAAGTATCAACCACCACAACTAGATTGCTGCGTCATTAACTATTACAAGTTCCTAACGTTTTGTACGTCGAACCTTTTTAGGTCCGACTTAGTGAAATACAAGTCTCTTCTGTGAAACTACTCTATAACATGTATTATAAAATGTTCTCGTATTAAACGTACATAGATAATAATTGCAGTCAACATATTAAAATTGCAAGATGGTGCGGATTGAATAGAAAATAAGATAGGAGATGCACTTCTTCTAAGGTTTTATGGTTAATAGAGTGTTGCTAAAGAAAGTGTGTGATGCAAATGAAATATGGTAGAATTCGATGGTGATGAAGATAAGGAGGAATGATGAAGTGTTATACTTGATTTGACGTGTCCAGAGAAACACTCCCGCGGGAGTGATATCAATTTCAACC
The DNA here is from genome assembly GCA_903632075.3 of Acanthosepion pharaonis. NCBI lineage: Eukaryota > Metazoa > Mollusca > Cephalopoda > Sepiida > Sepiidae > Acanthosepion > Acanthosepion pharaonis. The sequence continues at coordinate 758,563 of CAHIKZ030000223.1, read as the reverse complement.
AGATATTATCCCTTAAGAAAGAAATTACAAAAGATTTCAGATTTCAACATTGAAACCGATCACTCCCTCCAAGAACAAAAGGAAAAAAAAAACTAGTATGAAAAAAAAAGAAAGAAAGTATGTGAACATAGTAAATGACAAAAGACAACGCGTTTAAATCGCGAACATATTTCTATCCAGAGACAATTCACTGAATGTTAGTGAAAGTGAGAAATCTGAGCAAAACATGGAACATTTTTTTTATTACTCGTCACACAATAGATATTCAAGAATCCAACTATGGTAGCGGCAGATTAATTCTACCAAAAAAATAAACGAGTAAAAACGACAAGACATGAGACAAGACACTATAGATCCACATAATTTCTGGAATCGAATACGACATGCCAAATTCTAAATGTACCAGGTCCTTGCTCGTGAACTAACGAATCAATAGAACACTTGATTCAGTTGAATTATAGTATTAATCGATACAGTTGTAACAGTGCCAAAAGCCTTAGTGTTAAAAATGGATGGTCAAGACTGTCCACGGTTGTTGTGGGGTTGGTAGGAATGATGACGATATCTGCAAAGATTTTCTATTTAATTCCTCGTAATAGCAATTATGACACTCTTTCATTTCAACGCGATAACTAGACGTTGCATAAGTATTAAAGTTCAAAATCTCCACGGTATTTATGGAGAGCTATTAATGTAAATAGTATAATATTAAGATCGAAAAAGAAAAGTAAAGAAAGAAAGAAAGGAAAAAAAGAAATAACTTTCTCAGTTGAGAAAGAAAAACTTCATATAAGGAAACGTCATATAAAAAGACTTCATATAAGAATTTTCATACTATCCCTCTTCACATATTACTTAATAAAAATGTCGAGAAAGAAAAAACTTTCTGAGTCAATAAAGACAAATACATTCTGAGACAAGGAAGAAGAACTTCATATAAGATAATTTCATATAAGAACTTTCATATTGTAAGTTTTCATATAATACTTCGTAAAAGGAAGTCGAGAAAGAAAGTAAGATAATAAAATAACATATATTTAAGTCACGTTGGTCACATACACTTCTCAGGTGTTGATTAAGAAACAGAATAGTGGTACATACTAACAAGCGAAAGAAGACTATGTTCATATCTCTTATTGGCACCTTCGTAATTTTATAAATTAAAAAAGGCGAAAGAAAAGCATGACCACCCCATATATATATATATATATATATATATATATATATATATATATATATTTGTCGTTAAAAAATTCCCAAAATAAAACAAAAATTAGTTAACACGAAAAAAAACAAAAAACAGGCGGTATATTCAGACACGATAACAGAATAAAATTTGGAACTGAGATATGTGCAATTCTGCTGGCGTACTGAGGAGAGAAAAAAAATAACGAAGCAAAAAATCGAAATATCCAATCAGGAAATTATCAGAAATGTAAACGAAGAAGAAAATTGAAATACAAAAATCTAGAAAGACTGGCGTTGGATTCAATCAAGTAAAAGTACAATGAACGAACTAAACCAGAATAACAATAAAGCATTTCCAAAGAACGTGGTATTAAAAAAATTGCTGGAATAGCATCAAATGAATCAATGCATGAGTGATATCCATTGGTAGATATTCGACGCCTTGCCAGTCTCTCTTTTATATGCCGTGTCACTTCACAACGTAGGCGATTATGGCTCACCACATCTTCCTGTTCCATATAGCTCTTAATAAGTTTTGCCTTTTTGTTATTTCTCCAAAACCTTATTCTACCATCCATTTACTGAAACCATACAAGCATGTTAGGCGCTGTTTTTTTCTGGTCTTCTTTCCTTCGACCGCTGCCTTGAGTAACCGATTTTTCCAAGCCCTCCTTCCTCATTAGATGTCCCAGAAATTTCAGTAGCGTCTTCCTGATGTTAAGCAAATGTTTCATCTTAGTTTCCATTCTCTCCAAATCCTCATTGTTGCTCACATATTCGGCTTATGGCATGCTCAAAGCTGGACAAAAATGAACAGAGACATCAATTAACAAAACCCTTGTTGGCAAAACATAAAATAGCCATGATGCTGACTAATTGTAAGTTATCATTATACAAGTAAGTGGTAGCATTTATTAGTATTAGGTTGGTGCAAAAATAATGACGTAATAATGTCGTTTTTGACGTAGGAATGTACGTCAAAAACGACATTATTACGTCATTATTTTTGCACCAACCTAATATATTACATAACAGGGTAGCTGTCTAATCTTCATTTTCCAGTTTGATAGATTTCAAAAGCGTCTCCGAATCCTTGTAGGTGACGAATTATTTTCCACCCTCCACACACTGACAGGCGGGATGTGACGAGCCTTTCCTTGCTCTATAACTACTTCCATGGAATATACTCGGGCAAACTATATTCCTTGGTTCTGCCAGATCTAACCTTCACGGGGAGGATACGCCATTCCATTTACATAGTAGCAAATCACCTACAATCCACCCGTATTCCATCTGCGAGAAGTAGGTTTCCACTCGACAGCTTCTTTCAGAAAAACACTGCTCTCTGTAACAGACTCCCAAGAGGATGTTTCGCTGATCACTACAATATTAACCGGTTCAAGTCTATTAACTGTTATATTTCCCTCCTATATCTATACACTGCCCTTAACGTAACACTCTAACCTAGAGTGGAAGAAATAGGTCGCGTAGTAAAGTTCATTGCATGTTCATAGCCAGGATATGAAATACACCTGTTGATAGACTAAAAGACGTGCAAGTTAAACAGAATATAACAGTTGATGTTCTATGAGCATTCAAAAAGACCGTCGTACATCCTAATGGTAACATTAGCCGTTTCATATAAGGAAATATTCTGCATCCATAGGCCTAGCAAAGCCATTGCTACCGTCGGTTGATAATTATGAAATCTTTATGTTATAACAAATTTAAATGGATTAAAATAATTAGTTTTAGGGACAACTATTCGTCTTTGAACATCGTACGCTGACGCTACAGAATCATAAAAAGACCATATCAAATATCATAATCAACAACAGGTGTGGAATTTCAGCAACAGCAAAACTAAAATAGTACATGTAACTCGAAGAGAAAACAATAACATCGTCAAGGTGTTGACATTCCAAACAACTACAAACAAAAGGTTATGGACGAAACCTTAATCAATAACAGAAAGAAAGACAAGGCCGACAGAACTTGGGAAATCTATTTTCTTGAAAAATTGATTTAAGAGAAATTTCGAACGAAAGTGGCACTGGCTGCTCGGTCAATGAATACTGAATGATTTCTTATCAGGAAACAACTAATATTACCGTTATCTTTAACAATATGGTAAACTTTCAGTATCTGCTTGATTTACATGTAATTGAGCACTGGCTGTTTGACGAATGAATACCAAATGTTTCCTTATAAGTAAACGTCTAATATTACCATTACCATAATCGGTAATGTTAACCTTCAGCATCGTTTCTGGTCACGTATAGGCAGTTCGTCTTTTGTTGAAAAAAAAAACATGAATTCTATCTTCATATGATTAATAAGTGAGCCTTCTACTTGATTTACTTGACAAGCTCGTGTAATGGGTCTTTCTGTTTGCTTTCCAATTCTGTCAGCCACAAAGTGACACCGACATATTCTATATCTATCTATAAAAGGCAGGATGTGTGTGTGTGTGTGTGTGTGTGTGTGTGTGTGTGACGAATGCACGACCGCAATTTTCGACGGATTTGCACCAAAATTTACATGCACATGCTCCAAGTTAGCGGGAAGGACAAGACCGACTTTGCATTTCCCAACTCCCATCGATAGTGGAAATAATCGATTTTTTCATGCTTCTACAGCAGTTTTCATGTAGTTTGCGGCCATTTTCTACTGGCCAGAGTGAGCGCCTATAGCTTGCTGCCACGAATAGGCAGCAAGATTCTTTTGGCCAGCGTGAGAGCCAACAGCTGACTGACACAAATTTTAACTAGCATGCTAGCATGCAATAAAATCGATAGCTGCATTCGTCACAAGTGGGAAAAATTTAAATCTGCATGGTACTTTACTCCAATTGGCTCATTCGCTTGCTTAAACTCAACGTTGATTCTGATTCCGCAGAACTGGGTTGGGTGTGAAAAAGTATTTGTTGTTAATATTCTTTTTTCATTCAGTTTTTCCAGTTACGAGTCCTTTTTTAAAGCCGATTGTTTTGTGTTCATTTTGTTTGGTTCTTTTTTCGTAACTGATTTAATGTTTAATATAGAGCTTAGATTAAAATTCGCAGTTTGAGATAGGCAAGAAGTAAGGCATGTAGCAACATCAGCACGGCAAAGGGCACTCCTTTAAATGCAAGGAAGGGCAAAATTATTTTAAGTCAAGTGATAACGATTGCTGTATGAGTCGTACGATTTTTGAATCAAGCACGGGCAACGCGGGCCATGCTGCTAGTTGTTAAGATAATGACCGCAGATAATTGATTTAGGTTGTTCTTCTAGTTCGTTCATAATTGCTTCGCGGCTCGTGTTTGCTGTGGACCATGTACACTATAGGACCAAAGACTCTCTGTATGTTGCTGATATGATTTTTTAAGCAAGCAGGTTTCTGCGAAGTGTTGCTACTTGATCTACGGATAGCTTGTTTTGAATTAATATGTGTCCTTCTCATAGACTGATTTCTAGCCAAAGCTAGAATGCCCTACTGTTAACTCGTAGATGTCAGAAGATTAAATAATTCATAACTTTCCAAGACATGTGTGCAAAACCGAATGTAAATATGTCCGCTTCAATTTAATACCGATATGGGAATTCCATTTTTGGTACAGATAGCCGCTACGCTATATGCTTATAACAGGTTAAATATATCCGACTGATGGAAGAACGCATTTCTATCTTATACATCTATTTTTTTTCTTATTCGTTGCCTCTTCATAATTTTGATGGGTTATCCGTCTTCAAGTTGGTTTAATGTTTCTCCTCTTCTTAAAGAAAACAATGACCTTTCTTTCTCAACGTGAATTTTTTCTATTAGTTCTATCGATGGGTAATCTTAAATTTTATAACTTTTAGCTTGGGCACCTCGGCGTGGTGTAATGGTTAGCAAGCTTGTTTTGCTAGATCAGTTAATACTGAAAAGTGAGTTCGATCCTCACTGGATACCTCATACTTTCGGCTTGTCACATCTAAGCTACCCTTGGAAAAACTCGATAACTTTTTTCCCATTTTGCTCTGAATTGTTCATAGAAATAAGAATAAAAATGAATAAAATCAGAAATTGAGAAAACATTTGAATATCAGTGTCAGCAAAAATCGGTCACCAGAATGATGTTAAGTTAGTTAAATGCCATACGTAAAACAAGATTCGACGATCATGTCTTTTCCATTCATGATTGACTAGGCAGATGATATTTTCCACAGTATTCTGCCATTTTTTTTCTTGCGCTACACCCTATTGCCTACTACTGTTTTGTTCAGCTATTCAAAGAGAAGCGATGGATCTACATCATGCCTATGAAAAAGGCAAAAAACTCTAGTGGAATTCGAACTTGGTTCTTCGAGTTGTCATACTGAACGGTTATCCATTATACCACAACGCGAATAGCAAATCATATAATAATGTAACTTTGATATATTGATAACATTCACAGAGAAGTGATATCGAGGGAAGCGATTCGGTTTCAGTAGGACAAATAATGCCAAACGCAATTTAAAGAAAACCTCTTTGAGTGATATTGTTAAATATTGAAATTTTTCTAGCATTCTTGATGTAAATTGTAGATGGGGGCCAAACGAGGAATATTTTCACGAGTTCGAAACACGAGAACATATTTCAATAGTCATCATTCTTAAGAGATTTATAACGATTTAGATCAGCGGTTAATACAGAACTTTAACGCATTTTCTACTTAATATTCAGCAAGTGGCAAAAGGGAATTTTAAGCAGCTTTCTGAATAATTATGTCAAATGAGTACAAGGGTTTTTTTCGTTTACTGTTTATCTCAATGTCAAACACCTGACCGTAAGGACAATACAGTGAGTCCCAGGTATTCGCGGGGGTTAGGGACGCGAACCGGCCGCGAATAGTTAGAATCCGCAAATACTTGTAACCCCACCACCCTAAAAGGGCCGATAAGTACCTATTTTGATTGTTAAAACCCCATATGCCTTAAAACGTCCTCACTAAACACTTTAGAATAATTTCAGACCCTTTTAAAAACATTTTTGAAAAATAGTATTGGTGACCATACACTTAGCGTAAATTTTCTTTCATACGTACAATAACCGTTTTTAATTACGCTAGATCGATACAACCATTGACAATAATGTATAAATTATGTGTAATAAGACATAAAATCTAAAATTTAAAACATTTTCTAAAAGCAGAACTGTGATGATGCCCCAGACTTAGTATATGCCACTTTTAAGACCCCAGCCACTGCACCTAACAAAGAACAAAGCCACAACATTACGCATGTTTTTGAATTTGTTTTTTTACAATGAAGATGTACAATTCTGTCAGTTTTTACCATAAAATGGACTGTTATACGTTTTAAGTCACTTAAATTACAGTAAAATAATACAAGAATATTTTAACTATGTTCTATCGAAGAAAAAAAAAACGCTAAACGAAGAAGTTCTCAGCGAATAATTTGTACGTATGTTCTTCAGAAAAAACCCGCGAATATTCGGGTTTCCGCGAGTAACAAGTACATATGTACTAAAGAAAAGTCCGCGAATGTGTGAAGCCGCGAATGCTGAAACGCGAATAGGCGGGGGCTCACTCTATATAATAAATATCTATCCTTTGTATCACTAATAATATAACCGTAAAGACTGTCTATAATAAATATGTATCCTTATCATACCCCATGATATAATTGTAAAAACTGCCTAAAATAATTATCTATCTTTATTATCCCTCATAACATAACCGTAAAGACTGTCTAAAATATTTCTTTTTATCTGCCATGTCATTTTAGGACGTGCGCGATCACTGCTCTCCACCTCCCTCTTTCGCTTACAGCTCTCAGCAAGCTCCTTCCCTCGGCTTCCTCCCACAGAACACGTTCTGTCATCCCCCTGCTCAAGCTGGTCTAATATGTCACGCCCTGCTTTCCATTGTCTCTCTTCCCCTCTATTTGAGCCGTGAGTATCAGATTCTCCAGGCTCTCCTTCCTCATTATGTGTCCCTGAAAATTCAGCTGCCTCTTCTGATGTTAAGTATAGCCTTCTCCTTGTTTGTAAACTCTCTAAGACATCATCGTTGCTTACATGCTCGCTTCCTGATATACTTAGCATCTTTCTATAGAATCACATCTCCGTGCCACATTATCTCTCATAAGTCAGTAAAGACAACAGCCGGCTACGCTTCATGTTCATACATCACAGTTTAAATAAATCCGGCCAATGAAAGAACGCATTTCTGACTGTCTTTGCCATCTACTAAAATGTTATTTTCAATTGCAATTATTATTATGTTGGTAGATAATAACATCTGCCCAGTTGGATTAACACTATTTATAATATGACTTTTTCTAGTTCCCTAAAACGGTTAAGATTCCTAAAGTAGAAACTGAGCTTTATATACCGATTAGTTATTATAGAACTCGTCATAAAGATGCGGACTTTTGTGGCAAATTGATAAACAATTGTGCCTCAAAGCTTAATAATATATAATGTATTACTTCAAAACTCGGCAAAAAGGTATATAAATTTATTTGTCCATTTCATAATCTGTGTGTCGTCATTTGATTACATTTGATACGCCATGAGCAAATATGAATGTACAAGAGAGATTCATGAAAGATTGAAGTTCAAATACAGTAAATTCGGCCTTGATAACCGAACGCTCCTCTGTAGCCAAATCGGTTAAAAGCACGTCAAGCTAAATGACGATTCTCTATAGGATGCAAGTTCGAATCTTGTGGGAGGACGAATATTTTCTGTGAAAATTTCTCGGAAATTCAGGCCGGCAAATGTTGTTTAATACTGTTTATTATAAACTGAGCATTTACTCAAATATTTATATCTATAAAAAGAATGTATAAACATAAAAGTGTCTATATATATATATATATATATATATATATATATATATTTCGGCATAAATGACACAGAATTAATATACGGTTATACAAATTAAACCACGATTTTTGCCGTGTAAATTTTGAAAATCCCACTGGATAGTTTTCCTTAATATTTAACAATATTTACCCACACAGTGTCAGAGTACCCGTGTACTAAGTGAGGGTTAATAATTATAGAAGCGTTGCCAAGCGCAATGCTATCAAATCATGAAACAATCTAAAAAAAATGTGGCCAGAGAACTTGGCTCTTCTTCATCGCTCATTGCTGAATTGCGGGTTGAGTAGTTGCTGATGCTGATGGATAATATAGAAAGGCTAAGAAAATATGGACAGAGACAATGACTGAATAATTAAATAAAAAAAATAATTGAATATTTTTCCAAATATCAGTTCTCAAATTCTGTTTTAATATCAGAGCAGCAAAAAGAAAAAAAAGAAATACCCTTTGAGATTTCCCAATATAAAAAGATATTTGGACCATAACCAACAGTTTATTGATTTGTTGAGCAAATATTTTTAAAAACTACACTCATTATTGTCGATATTACTGCAATAAAGCTCTTACGCTCCAGGCATTGGCACGGATTATAAAATATTTCTAAAAGATATTAAACACTGCAATGAAATTTGAGGCACTAGCCCAGGCCATTACATAATTTATAAAGCGCATTAAACTTGAGAAATATAAGCTGATAAGGACGTAATGATGGACTGAGAAGTAGGAACTGTAAGATGGTGTGCACCTAGGTGTGTATAAGCGTATTTTAAATGATCGATTGACTTTTCTAAATGGGAGATTAAATTCGCCAGAGGAAGAAAATAAAAAGACCGTTACTCGTTCATGTACAATACAAGGGTGCCTTTACCTCAATCTAAATCTATCTATCTATCTATCTAGCTAGCTAGCTAATAATGATAATAGTAATATCAATGGAGATTGTTAACGCCAAATAAAATGCAACCAATTACTGGAGTTGAACTGGTCTACTGAAATAGACTTATCAAATTATATGGATTCAACCAAATAGGTCTTTTGAAATTGTCTTTATAACTCTCAGACAGATCACCCACACAAAAACATACATACACACAGACATACATACACACACACAATCACACACACACACACACACACACACACACACACACACACACACACATGTATAATATCCTGAAGGTTGTGTTCAAGCTTGTAACAAACAGTCGTCGCTTGGTATTCATATTAGAGATCAATTTTACATTTACTTCTGCTCTATCTCCGATATTGAGCACTTCTAACTATAAATATAAGATATATTATTACAAACATATACATACATACATGAGGATGGGCACCTGAAGACGGTGTAATGGTTAGCAAGCTTGTCTCGCTAAAACAATTACAAATGAGTAGTGAGTCCGATCCTCATTGGGTTCTCCCTACCTACGGCCTTGTGCCACATCTAAGCTATGGCTGGAAAATCACGCTGTGTGTGTATTTCATTGATAAGTATAGACATATTGTATCTATTTTTATACAGACCCTATCCAGTCCTTTAATCAGTTTCTTGATGAAAACCTATTCAAGAAACTGATTAGGGAACTGGAAGGGATCAGTGGAAAAAATAAATACAATATGTCTATATTATTCAATGAAACTTGTTTAGATCAAGATATGTTGCGTATATATATATATATATATATATATATATATATATATATATATATATATTTTAATTCTATTTTTTATTCCCGGAGTTGGTTTTTTTTTTTCTGTTTTCTTTTGAATTTGTAGGTCTGATGAATTGATCGTATTTACGATTCCAATGGAGTAAATTATGACCATGGAATATTAGTGTTTAAGCCTTTTTATTATATCCTTACTCTGACCTGGACATTGAGTTCTACCTGGATTCTATCCTCTTGGAATTATTTTATATACAAATACATCTGTATGTGTATGTATGTATATATATTTAGATATTTTAGATATACGATTGCATATGTATGTGTATATTTACCATTAATATTATCTATCTATCTATCTATCTATCTATCTATCTATCTATCTATCTATCTATATAATGATCTTTTGCTCTTGCCGTATATTTAGATATTCTTTATAAAATAAAAAGGACAATCAGCAATATTATTGTTTCAAATCTGGCGTCCCAGCTTCAGTCACTTTTCCACCGCAATTCTGCGTCTTTTCTATAAGTACTTTGGAGTGGTACTCTTCGCTATAGCACGTAGACCTTCTGAATTTAAGACGAGTTCTATATTAGCGGGGAGGATCTCATGAATTCACTTTTGAATATTGTACATGTAACCGTAATTTCTATGCTAACATTTTCTTTTCTTGCACATTTCGCTAGTGGGACTCTCTTCCGGACCCATTCGTTCCGCCCAATCTTCTAAAACTCAAATGTAATATCAATCATTATTTACTGTCTTTTTAACAACTGTATTGTTCTCTACCTTTAATAATGTTTCACTTTCAATTATTCTTTCACATTCAGTAACCTTTTGTGGTTTTGTGCCTTTTTACTGACTTATCTGGGGTAATATATATATATATATATATATATATATATATATATATATATATATATATATATATATATATATATATATTTGAGCTGAGCTCTGGGGAGGAGGTGGGGTTGGTAAACAGTGACTATTTATAGCTATATAGCGAGACTCTTCGCAAAAGCGAATTGAGACACTGTCGGTCACTGGGCGTGTTTCTAAAAATAAATCCGCTGAAAATTCGCTCTCGTCCCTTCCGTGCGCCGACGGCTTAATGGTTAGAATCTCCGACTGACACCAAGTTAATCGGGTTTCGATCCTAGCTAGAGGCAACCTGATATCTAGCCGCACTGATGAGCTGGGAAACAGTCTGTCTGTGGATGACGTTATATATATGTATATGCACCGATTCTTCTTTCATGATAGCTTTAATAAATATGACAGACATGGTGCTTTAAATTTTATATAATTTCTCATATCTTTTTTTTTTCTTTTCCGAAGATAAATTATACAAAAACTATCCAAATGTCTTATTTTTACAAGCTCTTTCGGCTATAACATTAGCCATTATGGCATATAATTATTAATTATAATTAGTTCAGGCATTAAGTTCTAAATGGCAAGCAACCATTGATAACTAAAATTACATCAAATCTAAATGTTTTGCGGAAGATGATGTAAAAATCCTAAAATGGCCAAGTCAGTCCCTAGACTTATAATCAATCGAGAATCTGTTGCGTTCTTTGAAAATTCAAATCCAATCAAGAGCCCCAGCAAACGTGTCGGATCTGAAGACCATATGCGAAGAAGAATGGAACAAAATACCAAATAAAATCTGCACGTCATTAATGGAGAACCACACGAAGAGTTTGGTTGCTGTAAAAATGGATCATGGCTTTTCTACAAAGTATTAAATGAAGGTCATGTATTCTTTTTCGTATTGTATGAATAATTATTTTCACCCATTAAAATGGATAAATGTGATTTATTTCTATTAATTCAATTTTGTTTCTGTTTACTATGCATATTACGTTATTATGCATTTGTGCATGGTTAATTGTATGATAAGTTTGTTTATTCATTAGTTGAAAATACAATAAATTAAAAAATTGTATGTGTACGAATATTTATTCCCCCGACTCTCTCTCTATGTCTCATTATATATATATATATATATATATATATAAATGAATTACAAGTAATGAGATCCAAAAAATTTACCTCATACAGATGATCATTTCGTCCTTGGGAAAGTAGTTTATACCTGGACGTATTAATGCAAATACATTTACCAAAATGAATAAACCATTTCTTCACAGGAAATTTGAAAGGGAAAGGAAGGGAGAAAAAAGGGAAAAAAGGAAAGAATAAAAAAAGGAGTAAGGACTGGCCTATAAAAAAGGGGGGGAGTTATATAGATAAAGAGGTTTGAGTAACATACTCTGGTTGTGGTAATATTGTATACAGATAAACACGACGTATGAAAATGTAAACTGACATAAATGTCATCTATCAACGCCAGTGCAAGGAAGAAGAATGAAAAAAAAGGCTATGAAACATTTTAGAGAGGAGCTTAAAATCATTATAGAATAGGAATAAGATTTTAAAATTAATACATTTTTTTTTAAAAAACGATGTTAATATAAATTCATTTAATACTAAATATTTAAATATGTAGTAGAAATTATAGTAAAATATTTAAGTAAATTATTAATATATTAATTTCATTTAAATATGACCAATCTTATTATATTCATATAATAATAATAAGTTTTCAAGTACTAAGTTTATAATTTAAATTATATCACATTTATTCTAATTATTGAAAAAATCCGTAAAATATTAAGTTTAAATCCAATATATAAAACAATTTAGTATTTTAAAACAATTAAATATAAAAGAAAAGTCCATTTATAGAATGTTGGGGCGCACCCACCTTCTAACTAGTAATGGACTGGTCCCTCTTATATAAGTCAGCTCTGGAGAGAGTGGGAGAGCGTCAGAGAGAGAGAGAGAGTCAGCGTGAGCAGTCCAGATAAGCTTACCCGGTACATACCGTTGGTCTATAGACTTTGGATATTGTTCGTACTAACCAACCTTCGTTCTATTAATCACTCTATTGTTAATTGCGTTTATGAATATACCAGTATTTTCCTCTACAACTGTGTTTGTCTTAATTCATACACCGACACGCGGGAAACTCACAACATCTCATAGAAACCATGTGACAGGTAGAGAAATATTTAGTTACAGAAGGAAATTCCACATATCAAAAAAATTTCACATATAGAAAAATTACGTATAGGGAAGATGTCACTTTAGAAAAACATTCATATATATATAAAAATATAAATGATTGACAAGAGTGCGAGGTTTGGCTGATAAAATGTAAAAAAAAATTCTTCCTATGGCGACACTTGGAGTGAGGGGTTGAAACAATGTTATGTCAGTTGGAATTTTTACCTATGCTGACACTTGGATACCAATCCATTCTTTTTGTTTAGTAGAATATCTTGATTCTTAAATTTAATTATTTTAATTTTTTCCTTAAAACATAAATTACATCTAACTTTGCAGAATAAAGTTTTCTTTTTCAATTCCCCCCAGAAATCCCAATATAAATTTGGAGGTTTGATTTATTTTTGTAGGGTAAATGGTGGCTTGGTAAATAACATTAGATGCTCTACATTTTCCTTTGACTGCACAAAGGTTGCTATTTCTACAATAACAAGTGGGGTATTAGAATTCTTGTTGACACTATTGAATTTGTTAATGATATACTTGTTGTGGGAGTCAATTACTCTAAACATATTCTTAGTACATGAACAACTTATTTTAATAGTTTTTTTTCTACTGAAGATTTTGCTTAGATGTTTGTTATTCAGAAAATGCTTGTTTATATGTTTCAGAAAAATTTGTGCAATATTAAATCTAGACAAACTTCAGAAGAGGTGGGATGAACCAATTAGTATTTATTTTTTCTATTTTTGTGTAGATTACAACACTTAAATTCACTATGGTTATTTGTAAGTAAGATAGTTTATGTGCAAAACAACATTTCTAGAGGGCATTTTCTTACAATGCTTTATTATTATCAAATATATTCTTATTAGATGATAGTTTATTGATTCTAGAATCAATGGTATTTGGTATCTGCTTCAAGATGGTATAGGGGTGGCTCGAGTTAATGCTAACATAATTAGGAGTTTCATGTTCCTTATGGTAAGTTATAAATGTATTATTAGTTGTGTGTGATGTCAAGGTAATCAACTATTTTTCTATTGGAAGTGATCTCTATCTTGAATCCTAGGAGCTTAAAGGCTGTAATGTTATTTTGCAATTTAACAGTAAGAGACCGTCTGCTAGTGGGGACATAAAAAAGGACACACACACATATATATAGTACGCAACACCAATAGTACCAACACACAAAATGTGGGATGTAGGTGTTAAAATAGAAAGAAGAAAAATCCCTTGGTTTAACAACACTTCTATAAACTTTCAAGTATCAACATCGGACAGTACTTCCTAAATTTAATTACTGAAAACTTCCACAAAAAAAACTCTAAATATGATATTCAACAGGAAGTCAATAAACATTAGCTACTCCTGCAAATTATTAATTCCCATAACAACTACATCTTAAATAAATTCCATGAAAACAAAAACGAAATTTGGCAGAGATGTGTTCCACCAAGGGATATGTGATCGAGCGGCGCTCTATCGAGTCTAATTCATTACCTTTTTGTTACCGCTGCCCGTGGGTACATTAGGTATGACGTTTTCCTGATATCGGGTTTCAATTCTCGGTAGTGGATGCGCAATGCTGATGAGTACCAAATATAGGACGAAATAGCCATCTAGTGCTTTCTGCATTCTGTTGAGGCTTCTTCTAGACTCGATGAATTACTTAATCATTATAGATAGATAGATAGATAGATAGATATAATACAAAGATTACATGCATAAAAAAGTCTCAGATTACAGTGGAATAACCATACGAAGGTGAAGACATCTGAACTCCTCCTACTAGACAGACCCATATATACAATTTCGAAAAATACATTACCATCCGATGTCGGCTTAGGCATACAAGAATCTTTACAAATTTACATATATGAATAATTATTTAAGACATGTTTTCTGTTAAATACGTTCTTTTTATAGATGCAAATATTTAAGTAAATGCTCTGTTTATAATAAACTATATTAGTAACGTTTACCGGCTGAATATCCGAGAAATTTTCATAGAACCTGTATCCTATACGGAACCGTCATATAATCTGACGTGCCTTAACTGGTTGAGTCACAGAGGAGCGTTCGGTTAGCAAGGCTATTTTTACTGTTTTTAAACACAATTCTCCATGATTATCTCTCATTCATTCATATGTGCTCAATGCGTATCCAATGTAAACAAATGACGTCATATATTATGAAATGGACAAATTTCGACAATTATTTAAGACATTTTTTATGTTTATACGTGCTTTTTATGTAACCAAGAATAGAAAGAAAGAAAGACATAAGGCACATCCTCTTTTCACGAGAAAAGGATGAAAATGAGTAAGAAAGAAAGACACAAGATACATTCTCTTTTCAAGAGAAAAAGAAGAAAAAGAAAACGATGACCCCCTTCCATATGATTGCTTCTTAACTTTTCTTTCTTCCCTTATTTGAACTTAGTGTAGGCCATTCCGATAGTTTGATTTGAGTAAAAGTAAAACGCACCATCACCTCTCTTTTCTTTCTTACACTTTTTCTTTTTCTTCCGCTTCTCGTGAAAAGTTGGTGCATCTTGTGTCTGTCTTTCGTTTTTTCTTTTCTTCATTTTCCCGTGAAAAGAGGGCGTATATTATCTAGTAAACAGTTATTTAATAATAGATGATTGCATTGGTTGTTTTTACATGTTTTTGATGCAATATATATATATATATATATATATATATATATATATATATATATATCATTTTCAGGGAAGACGCAACCTAAAAGAAACAAAATTTCTACGGTCGGCGTGATCAAAATTGCTCTATGTCTATGTTCTTTATATCATTATGTTTGATTTTTATTATATGTACTTTTAGTACATAATGACGCTCTACAAATTCTTACCATTATTGTTCTACGTAACAATTACTAATCACGTTCCACTCAGATACGTGAAGTAGAAAATGCACTGTTTTTCTCGGCTTATATTGATTTCATTATATTCATTGAATGATAAATTCTCTAAGCCTTCTTCTTTATCATGTTTCACATTTTTTTCACTTGTTTCTTTGTGATTGTTGCCTGTAGTTTCTTTGTTGATACTATGCTCTTTAAATATTTCTCGTTAATTACATGAATTGATACTTTTCTCCTTAACATTTATAACTATTTTCTTACTTCAAATGTTATCCTTGTTTGGGATGAAAGATTTTTCCAGTATTCACTTTCATATAAAGTATTGCCCATTATATTTCCAGCGATACATATTTTCTTTGTTTCTAGGGGCATTTTCCTTTCTCTTATTACTTATTTTATGGTAGACATATTTCGCTATAAACTAAGCGCTTCTGAATTGGTGAGTCCCATTTTACATCATCAATTTTTAAACTTAATTAATCTCAGTGAATTTGTTTGGGTTGAGCGCT
This sequence comes from Acanthosepion pharaonis, assembly GCA_903632075.3. Classification (NCBI taxonomy): domain Eukaryota; kingdom Metazoa; phylum Mollusca; class Cephalopoda; order Sepiida; family Sepiidae; genus Acanthosepion; species Acanthosepion pharaonis. Next base: position 742,371 of record CAHIKZ030000223.1, on the reverse strand, counting down.
TTTAGAAGAAAAGGAATTTGTTGGATAAATACTAAGTTCTTGGCTATGATTTGAGCACTCTGGTAGTCGGCAATGCACATATCTTGCTTATAATGTGTTAACTTATCTCAAATCCGTGGGGTTTCGATTCTGGTTTGAAGCAGTCGCATGTCTAGCCACACTGATGAACTGTGATGCAACGAAACAGTCTGTCTGTGGATATATATATATATATATATTCTCTTATTATATGGAAGACATATTTCGCTAAATTAAAATTTCAGTTTCAGTGAATTTATGGGTACTTATTTTTAGATAGACACACAGTGACTGAAAGAACACGATTCGCTTTATATATATATATATATATATATATATATATATATATATATATATATATATATATATTGCATAATTATGTATATAATTATATATATATATATATATATATATATATATACTCATATATATACATGTTGTATAATTATGTATATAATTATATATAAACATATATATATATATTGCATAATTATGTATATATATATATATATATATATATATATATATATATATATATATATATATATATATATATGGAGTTGGTGCATAATAATCATGCGACTTATTTGTTAATAAAAATCGCTGTTTTGTTTCCTTTTTTAAATAAAAATATTTTAATTTCAGGTTATAAAATTCCGTGTCCATAATCATATTCTCTGGAATAATCATTTTAAAATGTTATTGTTGAATTGTTATGTTTCATTTTTCATTAAAAATATTGCTTCCAAAATGCCTAATAATTATGCATCAATCTAATATAAAGACCATGACTGGAATTGAAACTCTGTTCTCCGATTTGGAATCTAGGCACTGACCAGGCTCAACATACCATTACTTGTGTGATTGTACGAGAAAATGTGATACAACGTGATATACCCGTATGTCTTCGCCAATGCATACATACATACATATATATATATATATATATATATATATATATATATATATATATATATATATATATATATATATATATATATATATATAAAAAAATAAACAAAAAACAAAAAAAATCCTAATATACAATTATGCTGTTTTAATGTTAATATGTCAACGTCGGACGTTTAAAACAGCATAATTGTATATCAGGATTTTGTTTGTTTTTTCCGTATATATTTTTCTGCATACTGTCGGATCTATATCCATATATTTTCTTATATATATATATATATATATATATATATATATATATATATATATATATATATATATATATAAATGTGTAAAAGAGTGGACACTGAAATCAATGCACGCCCAGAAGCGATAGTCTGTTTCATGCTAATGCTCACTCGTCAGTCCTACCGATATATTGCTCTAATATCCCATTAGTTACCTTTATGCTATGACGATGTGATGTTCACCCTGTACTATGCTTGAAAGCCACACCATGTAATAGGTTACAGAATACCATGCACAGTTTAGGAGGATGTGTTAGGATGAAACGGAAAAACAAATTTAAATTAAATTTATTGGGAAAAGAATCTCTTGGGAGTCGGTTCCACAGAACAGTTGTTCGCGGGAAAAATGCTACTCGAGTAGAACCTATTTCCTACCAATGGCATACGCAGGGAATGAAGGTGGTTCGCTACAGTATGTTTAGTTTGACGAGTCCGAGCTGGGAAGAATAGAATTGCTGGAACTAAGGAAAGTAGTTCGTCTGAGCACTTTCTTTCGAAGTAGCGATAAAGCAGTAAGTGCCTTGCTACATCGCGTCTGTGAGAGGTTCCAGAGTGGAAAATAATTTGTCAGCCACAAGAACACGGATAAGCTTTTGGCCACTATTGAAAAGAGAAAGTGAGGAGCGGGCAACTCCTGTTCAAATTCAACAGTTGTACTCTATTTTAGGCGTGATCTAGCTCTTATAAAGGTATCGGATAGTACAACGAGTCAGGTATTTACAATATTTATTTCTGTAAAATTACAGAAATGTGGCACAAGGCCTAAAAAAGGTGATGGGGAAAAGGACGGTCTTCACCTGTCTTAATTTTAAACTTAGCTAGCCACAAGCACTGACCCAAACATACAATCAATATTCCTAACACCAAAACACCTCATTCTTACGAGCCTTTCTTACTACATCCACCATAATACCTCATTGTCTCAATGAAAATCCTAAATACTCCACATATGCACAAATCGTCGTATGTGGGAGGGATAAAACAACAAATTAAAAGGATCCCCAATGAGTATATACAATATGAATTAATCTATTTACAAGAAACTAAACAAAACCATTGTTAGTAGTAAAATCCCCACAATAATTAAATGTGGAAGAAACATCAGTTCACTGGACGAAATCAATGCGGGCCTACAAAATATAAAAAAAAACATTCATTCATCCCTAACACTCACACAGGCACGCACTCATCCAAACACGACAACAGATTTTTTCTAAGCGTAGCTTAGATGTGGCACAACGACGAATGTATGGGGCATCCAGTGAGGATCGAACTCACTAGTCGTAATTGTTCTAGCGAGACAAGCTTGTCAAAAATTACACCACCTGGAGGTGCCCAGTCAGGTATTTACTGGAGCTCTACAGGGAACCGATCATTTTATCTACGTCTTAAGAGATAGATTGTTCCACTTAATGTCTAGTCGCTCAAAGCACTGATTGGTTTGGTTTATTTTGTTTTACGGCATATCAACCTCAATAGGTTATTTAATGCCGATATTTTTTTTTCCAGGTAATATTTTGTTTTGTCAAAAATCTATTTCTGGTAATAATTTTCCTTCAAAAATATATTACTCGTAATAATTTTTTTTCAAAAATGTATTGCTGGTAATAATTTTTTTTTTTTTTTAAATAATATTTCTGGTTATATTTTTTCCTCAAAAATGTATATCTGGTAATATTGTTCTTCAAAAATGTATTGCTGGTAATATATATATATTTTTTTCAAAATGTATTTCTGGTAAATTCTTTTCAAAAATGTATAGCTGGCAATAGTTTATTTTCTTCAAACATTTATTGCTGGTAGTAATTTTTTATAATGTATTTCTTGTATTAAAACCTATTTTTACACTTTCATAGTGTTTTAACCAAGTTTCGAGGTTAACTATTTGCCCATAGCTGTAATCCTAATCGGTGCTACTATCCCGGGTCAGGGTGGACCAGGTAACAGCAGCGTTTAAAAGCTGGTTCTACGCTCCTCAAAACCTTCTGACCAGAGACCCTCAAAGCACTGAGGGAATATCTATTGATTGTGACCGGTGGTAGGTCAGAGTCAGATCGGTGATGATAGAATGCAGGTAGTTTAATTTTCGTTGCATTATCTGTAACTTGTCAGATTTTGCCTGAGCACTTTCCATAGAAATGATGATAGAGCCGTGACAGGCTTGGTATATTCCTTGTGTGTGAGACAGGTTGCATTGTAGAATATATTTTGTCACCCACAAGGAAAGGGAACGTTTTATTTAATCTGCCATATTTAATGGACAGATTTTTGTTGCCTTTTTACCATTTCTCGTTTTTATTTTGTCTGAAGGCATTTCTATACGTATCTTCCTATTACGTCTGTATGTATCATCTGAGATGAGATATTGTAACGATTTACATCCACTGGAATATTGTTTTAATCTTTATTTATATAAAGGCTGTTCCAATAAATATGACCGATTTTAAATGTGAATTAATTTTAAGCGCCTAATGATCTTTTTTGTTTTTCGTTCAAATTTGTCAGATATTTGGGCGATATTTTTTTCACACATTATTTGCATGATTTCAATAACATAATGCACTAGAGAAATAAATAAATTTTCCCCAATAATATTGATTTATTTATGCTGACATTGATCCATCTTAATGAAACACCTTTATATATAATCCGTCTTAATGAAACACTCTTTATTAAAGTCGTCTTCAGGTGACATACGCTGGAATTTCCAACCGAACCATTTATTTAGTACACGGTGGTACATTATTCTAATTTCACGGGCCATGGTAATTGCTTTTGGATATCTCAGTTTCAGTTAATATCATTTAATAACTCAACTCTCCAAATTTTTGTTACCCCTGATGTGACCAAGTATTGAACACTCAACTCTTTGGGTCTAGTTACTCAAAGCTTTTATCCACTATGTCAATAGTATCTTTTTTTATCTATGTGTTTATATGTAATTGTACATAAAACGTCAATTTACTTACAATTACGAATGTTACTGAGAATACAACATGTAAGAAACTTTGTGTTTTTAACATGATGACTCTCCTCTGACAAATGAGTGTATAATAATTTCCTCATCTTAAATATTTAGAATAACGAATTCGCAGTTGAAATAATGTTGAGATATAGGCATATATCACTTGATGCGATCGACTCTGTAATTATTTGGCAAAACTTATTTTGTTTCCTTTCGTTATCATCATTTTATTTTTCTAGAAATGTCAAATCCACGATTACAAACAAATATGTCCTTTAATTCATTTTCCTCCTTCAAATCCCTCTGCATTTCTTTCCACATAATACGAATGAACTTCATCATTGCTCAGCACCAACAACAAGCACCAACTTTATTTAAACAAAAAATAAAAGCGATCATTTATTATTCATGCTAAGTTTTAAAGATTATCGCTCCTGGCATACCTAGAAAATTAGAAAAGTTATTAAGAAATGTTTCACAAACCCACACACACACAGACACACACACAGAGACACATACGCCTATATATTTATATATATATATATATATATATATATATATATATATATATATATATATATATATATATATATATATATATATATATACACACATATATACATGCTCATATATATATATAATAAAACAATATATATATATATATATATATATATATATATATATATATATATATATACACACAAAAATATATATATATATATATACACACATATATATACATAAAAGATGGTTATGTATATTCATATAATTAAACAATGTTACATGTATACATACACAAATCTCTCTCTATATATATACACACATATATATATATATATATATATATATATATATATAAAGATGGTTACATATATACATACAATAAAATAATATTATATATATATATATATATATATATATATATATATATAATATATGTAATATATATATATATGCACAGATATATGCATAAAAGATGGTTGCATATATACATACAATAAACGATGTTATATATATAATGGTTATATATATATAAAATAGTATATATATATATATATATATATATATATATATATATATATATATATATATATATATATATTTGTGCTTGTGTTAAAGAGAAATAAATAGGATGAAAATGCCAGAATGACTTGAGGAACTGAATGTGCAAGCGGTGAGGCGCCCAATTTAAAACTGAATGGCATTCTCATTATTTTGTGTGAAGGCAGAGAAGGAAAATCTATGTCGTTATCATTATTAGAGTTTCTTTTATTATTGCTGTTCGTTTCATTACTGCAAATTGTTTTCCGTTGCTCTTGTCACGTTGTATTTGTTTCTATTGCCGTCTTTTGTAAACGCATTCTCTCACGGTGATGGTTACTCTTGGCGATAACATAGGTCAGCAAAATTAAACTCATTAAAACATTTTTTTTTTGTTTTTTGTTTTCTTATGAATCATGTTTATTTTTTCGGCTCTTATGAAGCCAATAAAAATACATTTAAAATATTTTCATATCACATATAATACTATCAAGATGTTGATGTTATCCAGTTCGTTTTGATGTTTCAATTCTCCAGCATTGATACCCATGGCAACTTTATGCAACTAATCATTTACATCAGTGTAACCAAGGATACGTAATTATTTTCAATATGCAGCAAGATCTTTTTAAAATTATGTTTCATTGCTAGGAGAATTTTCTTCGTAAATATATTATTAATCCGTAACTAACTACACTTTACGCAAAAACCAAATACAAAGAACCGGTGTGACACAAGCTGTTCAAAGGATCCTACCCAGGTATTGATTCCAAAGTTCGTCTAACAGACTGCTTCCAAGTAACGCTAAAATGTCCAACTTATGCTACTACTTAAGACACTGCTTGGTGGAGAATAATTGATGGATACATACCCAACCAAGGATATTTGCCCATAAGGCGATGTATCTAGACTGGTATCCAAACTCAACTCTCAGAATAGTGTATTCTTATTCTGACCCACTGTACATTAGATTACGATATATATATATATATATATATATATATATATATATTAAAGACATTCTTATGTTTAACATTCTTTTTATAGATACAAGTATTTAAGTAAATGCTCTGTTTATAATAAACAGTATTAAATAACATTTAACGGCCTGAATGTCCGAGAAATTTTCATAGAAAATATTCGTCCTTTGACAGGATTCGAACCTGCATCATATACGGAACTGTCATTTACGCTGACGTGCCTTAACCGACTCGGCGACAAAGGAGCGTTCGGTAGGCAAGGTCGAATTTACTGCTTATAAACTTCAATCTTCCATGAATCTATATATTATATATATTCCATTACATTTACTATTAATAAATAAGAGTGAAAATATTTTAAAATTCCATTACATTTCTATTAATAAATAAGAGTGAAAATATTTTAAAATTGTAATTAAATAAAGCGTATTCTAACTTAAAAATCTTAAGAATTTTAAATATTTTACATTATATAAAATTATTTTTTCATATCAAATATAAATATGTATATTACCATCTCGCATTATATATATATATATATATATATATATATATATATATATATATCTCCGTATGGGATGCAGGTTCGAATCCTGTCAAAGGACGAATATTTTCAATGAAAATTTCTCGGACATTCAAGCCGGTAAATGCTATTTAATACCGTTTATTGTAAACAGAACATTTACTTAAATACTTGTATCTATAAAAAAATGTTAAACATAAAAATGTCTTTAATAAATTGTCGAACTTTGTCCAATTCTTAATGAATATATATAAACACACACTCTAGCAGAGCTACCTGGCGAACAACAATATAGTTATTTTCCAAGCGTAGCTTAGATGTGGTACAAGGCCGAAAGTATGGGGCGTCTAGCGAGGATCGAACTCACTTTTCAGTTGTAACTGATCTAGCGAGACAAGCTTGCCAACCATTACACCACGCCGAGGTGACGTCACGAGCCAAAATATAACTCCAAATTAATTTATTCAAACACAAAATGCACTTAAATAGTTTTTACTTTACAATACTTCTTGGTAGACAATATACTTCGTATTTCTTTGTGGAGGAAAACAAACAAATTGGTTTTGCATCCCACACGTGAACAACCAACATACATCGGCCCATGAGAGAAACGGGATACTTCTAACTGTAGTCAAGTAACTCATAAAATCATGGCCTTGTGCTTTGTTAAAAGACACTGCAAAACTTACTTGTATTGGAAACTGAATTTCCTAAACGCGAATGGAATATCCAACCGTAATGAAAAAAGCGGAATGCTGGGAATATACATATTTTCCCCTTTTCCAAATCCGGTAAGAACCGATGCCTCAATTATATGTGACGTCAACTTCTACCCCCCCCCACCTCCGTCTGGTGACATAACAAATTCTTGGTGGTTCCAGACTCGTAATAGCATTATAAGCAGCCCATATTTAGTTACAGAATATGTGAATGTAATCCGGGAGATTCTAGAATATTATGAAATTCCGAGGGATAATTGAGCACCTATTACTGATCTGGAATGGTATCCATTGACTTGTAGATATCAGATTTTTCCGGGAGGGCCTGCAACACTTGATCATTTATTCTGTCAACTGCTTTATTCGTTGTAGCCAGCAATTGTATTTTTTTGTAATTATATTTCGAGGTTTGGAAAAACCTTGGCGTGAAGCTCATCAACATAACAGACTAATGGTCATCTCTCTATTGACATCTAATAGTATGTTGTCATTGTCAAATCTCGAAATTTTGAGCTGACAGCTGATCTCCAAATAATTTTGCTCTCCACTTCCTGCCCAGATCAACGTTCGAATATGTCGCCAAAACGGAGATTTGAGTTATGCTCTGACTTCATCAGCTCTGATCCCCTTTCGTATGAAAGACAGTTTGCTAAAGTCTCCAGATAGCAAGTGTGTTATAACTCCCATAGGCGGCTGACAATGTCTAATGTCTCTCGTGGCTCGAACCAATGCTTAGAGAGCTGCCCTGTGAGTCATGGAACATGCATTCCACACGATGAACCTTCAACTTTTTTGCCCTTTGGCCAATTAAAAGGTTTTGCTGATACCGTAAATTGGATTATCAGATGAAATTAAGTTCAATAAAAGATTAAAAGTTGAATGTACAGTTCGGACGCCATGTAGTGAAGTTGCAGTAATATGAGGCAACTGGCAAAGCTATGTGAACTTTGGCCAAAAGCAGCTTAGTAACAAATATCTTTCCTGTCCCACCTTTTGATAGGCGGACACTTTCAACAAAAGAACTTTCGTCCAGAAGCAACCTTCGCTCATTTTCATTAACTTATACAGAAATGATATTGATGCCATAGGATATTTCTCTCAATACTTCTATTGATAAGAAAGAATTCTTTTAGGCAACCCATATGTCGTTAACACATTCATTCTAACAGAAATGACATAGATTTCAATAACGATTAACGCCTTGTTGGAAATTTAATCTATGCCCATAGCTGGAAGTTGGATTTGGGTTTGGTGCTTAAAGCCTTCAGAAAAGCTATCCCAATACGTATGCCCCATAGAAGCAGTATAACTTCTTATGTTTATAATATGACTGCAAAGAGCGACCTAAGATTCCCAGGGGATTGTCACACAATAGCCTTGGCCACTGCTGCATCTCACTGGGCATCAACGATCAGCAAACCTGAACTCAAGCATGCTTCTCGGTATGTCGTACATAACAGTCCGTTTACATTTTTACGATCATGAAAGGATGTTGGGCCTCAAATTCCGTGAAGAATGAGACGAAGTTAAATGCATTCATGTTGGCTGTGATGTAGAGTTTACCTAGGCTCAAATCAAATTTAATGCCAGGGTGCTTCAGCACATCTCGACTTCTCAATGTACGCACCCATTCTTTTTGTCTTTCTAAGCGTAATAAGATGGCACGTGGGACTACAAAATTGTGCTGGCAAAAAGATCATTTTGGCACAGATTGAAGAAAGCTATAAGTGTAGTATCATTCTCCGTATGTGTGCTAACTGATGATCTTTTGCGCCATTGAAGTAGAAACATTGACCGTTTTTCAAATGTCCTGTAAGTAGCACAATAGCTGAGCGTCTTTCATGCAGCCGGAAACCAAACATGCGCCAAAATACCACATTACTACTGATGTATCTACACATTTGATACTGGGTTACCTCATCTCAGCTATTTTTCTGCGGCAAGCCAAACATGGCCAAATTTGATCCCTTGTTGACTTACATGCAAACATCATTCATGGATTTCATCGTGTTGCAAAAATCGACACAAATTGGGCATTAAATGTTTTTGACACCAAATAACAATAGAGTACTATCCAACGGTTGCCAACATCATATTGTAAACCTTTGCTGAAAACCCGCAATCAACTGGGCTTCTACGACTGTAAGAAGTGTATCCGCTATTACAAGTTTGTGTTTTCATAAGAAAAATCTTTGAGCATGCATAGTTCTTCAGACATGGCGACCTGAGTTTAAAGCATCCCTCCTACGTAGGCCATGTACCATGTTCAGATTACTAATTCCATAGTGCTCCTTGTCTGTCGATGGATTTGGAAACTACTGCAATTATCCAGTCAATTTTATTAGAGTGAATTTTTCTTGCCATCCAAATTAGAATGTAAGCATGTGGCAACCTCCGTTTTTGCCACTCCATCGTCCAGCGAAAGACTTTGGCAAGGAGGCCATGTATATCTTTTGGTACAGGATAAGTTTTCAATCTCATTATACATTGGGATGCATGTAAATTGCATGAAGGGATCTAGCCTACCATAGTGACGTATATAGTTCATGGAATCCCGCGTCGTTTCATGCACGTATCGAGGTCTTCCTCTAAAAGTTAATTGCTAGATGCTACATCATTGTTTACGGCATCTCAAAAATGAATATAATTCTCCGGTCACAGTTGCTTTTGATTGTTTCTATTGAAACATATCATTTCAGACTCCATTTTATCAGACATATCAACTGCATATTGATGTAAGACGAGAGTGATGAAAATGATTGAATGTGTCGCCATGCATAGTAAAACGGTGCGTATATAATTCTTTACGCTGTACTACTTTGCTTAACATATCCTCCAGATTGTTTGGATTAATATGTTTAATACTAAAATGGTAAACATATTCCCCAGTAACAAATAGCAGGGGATACTGAAGAGCATTATAAGATCTATGTATCTCATTAATTTGTTGAAGCGTGTTGTCCCGTCGTTTTAGAACAATGCATCACTTGCTACATTAGACACCTTCAAGAAGCACTGCCATTTCATTGCAGGAGGGTTCATTATACCGTCCAGGATGCCGTCAAGTAGGTCGCTTGTCTGCATCAATGATCACATTTATAAGGTTGTGAGTAGGATCACTTTCCAGAGCATATTTAAAGTTTTTAACATAGCTATTTCTACAGTGCATCATCACTTGTAGTCTAAGTGTAAGCTAGAACCTTGTACCAGTTGAAAAAGAACTGCGCCTGGAAATTTTGACTATTTTTTTGTTACTGGCTGTGGGGAGCGAATCCTATGTTACCCTGCACTTCCTTGATAATGTTACCTCCTGAAGCCATTTGAAAAGCACAATTGTACTTCTTAAAGTTTTCTAAAAAGTTTTTGACACTTGAGTGGTACCGAAAGGAAGAGGCTTTAAAGTTAGTGGCGGATTTTCCAATAATGGAATCCTGACTTAGCCACTCGAACAACAAAATTCAATTGTTTCTCCCTAAAAATTATTGTGGTCACACTTATCACAGACTTTAAACATAGAGCCTAATGTCACTTTCTTTTCCGAAGCGTAGTCAAACTCCGGCTGATACGTAAAGTCAGCAAGGTGCCATTGCTCCCAGCTAAGGCAGCACTTCTTCTTTCCGTAGTGAAAGCTCATGTCCGTCTGCAGGAATATGGATACAATGAAGAATGTTGGTGTGGGATACATTAAAGTTGCCCTTTACCTATCTCTATTCTTTAACACATATATCCGGTCCTTTTGAAAAATACGCCTTATATAGCAATGATATGCTCGAGTTGAATACGATCTTTCCCACCCTCCTCTTGTTTTGCAATATGTACTATGGGCCACATAATACTCAACTAACAACAGAATTAAGTTTTCTATGCTTTTCGACCGCTGGATAACAACTAAACAGCGCGACACAGGAAACTTTAAGACGCTGAAAAATAGCGATATTGATGTATTATTTTTTATACATTGCTCTCTCTCTCTCTCTCTCTCTCTCTCTTTAACTATCTATATCTATAATAATAATAATAATAATAATAATAATAATAATAATAATAATGGACTCTCCCGTTGGTTTCGACGTATGAGGATCTGACAGCTTACTTGATTCAGTTATGAAATTTTGTGCGATAAACTTAAGTGACATTTAAGACCCGCTAATGATTCACAAAGGTGGCCACATATGACAAGTGTGAGGTTTGTGAGATGAGATCACTGTTAGATTGGTTGACTTTTTAAATCTTGCTCTCGCTTTTTGAAGATAATTCAGACCACTAAAACACGTTGATCTCCATTCTACCCCCTCCAAGGCTAAGCGCTCAAAGTTATCATGTGGTATATTGACTGCTGACAAGTTGCTTTTCAGCTTGTCTTTGCATCTTAGCCATGGGCGACCTACATTCCTGTAGCCCTGATCGAAGTGGCTGTACATTAGGATCTTGGGTATCCTGTCATCAGATATTCTCAAGACATGACCAGTCCACCGTGATATATGCACATTTCGTTGAATACGACAGAGAATGTGTTTGATGTAGTCTTTATACAATTTCTCAAAGTGATGAAATATTTTTTGTTTCTTTTCAGGTGATAAATTATATAAAATCTGTCCGAATGTTCTTTTTTATCCGAGCACATTTAGCCATTTTCAAGTTTGAAATATATTTACTGTTAACAAGAAATACTTTATTGCATGTGTGTATTGATATTATGCTTTCATTTTCAAAACACGGTCATGATATTTTGTCCATGTTCAAAGTTGATATTATTGGGTGTTGTTTTTTTTTTGTTTTTATTAAGAAAGCCTCTAATATTTTTAGTTTTTTTTTTGCATGTAGATGATGCTATTATATTTGTGTTGTCAACAAGTATGTTTCGAATAAGTAAAAGATATATTTATTTTAGCTGAAAACAAGAAAGAAATAGAAAAACTGAAAGCAACATGCGACAAACTATTTCTTGTTAACAGTTAATATATTTCTACCATGAAAACGTCTAAATGTATAACCGAAATCGCTCGGATAAAAAGAACATTCTGACAGTATTTATATAATTTATCATCTGGAAGGAAAACAAAAATTAGATCACATGTGAAATTGGATAAAAAAAAACTAAATCAAAGCACCTTGTCTGTTGTATTCAATGAACAGTGCATAAAAGAAAAATTGCTGCGTAAATACACACACACGCATATATATATATATATGGATGACGTTATATATATATATATATATATATATATATATGTGTGTGTGTGTGTGTGTGTGTGTGTGTGTGTGTTAGTAAGATAGATAGATTGTCATCGTTAAATATGAAGGACAAGGAAACTTTATTCTTTTATTTATTTTTCTAGCATTTGTTTTGAATAAACATTCCTACAATTATTCGAAACCACACAAATAATACATCTCAAACAATCAAAACATGAAAAGAAACTAACAAAGCCAATACATCAACCTCTTGAAAGCGGCGAAGGAATTCACGGAGAGAGAGAGCGATACAATGGACGGTATAGACTCCCCCTATCCCACCAAAGGTAAAAATGTAAGAATGCAGGAAAAACTATATAAAACATTAATAAAATTTACCTTGACTGTCATATGTAACGAAAATATGTTTAAAAGAAAAGAATTGAAATGCAAAGATATATATGTAATTTATTTATATATATTTCTAATAAATACATTGTGGATCAGTTTTAATATTTGGATCCACTTGTATTATTTACCAACGGATATATATATATATATATATATATATATATATATATATATATATATATATATATATATATATTTAAGCGTAGCTTAGATGTGGCACAAGGTCGAAAGTATGGGACACCCAGTGAGAATCGAACTCACTACTCAGTCGTAATTGTTCTAGCGACACGAGCTTGCTAAACATTACACCGCCTCGATTGCCTGTAGTGATTTTCCAAGCGTTGTTAGATGTGGTACAAGGCCGAATTTAGGGGTACCCAGTGTGATCGAACTCACTGATTAGTCATAATTGTTTCAGCGACACAAACTTGCTAACCATCACGCCGCCTCGAGGTGCCTGAATATATATATATATATATATATATATATATATATATATATATATATATATATATATATATATATATATATATATGAAGCAATATAGTCTTAAAATGTGCTATATTTATGGGATAAAGTGCACAATATCAGAGATAGAGCGTGTGTAAATATAAAGTGAACATAAAAACACGACAGTCTGTTCCAGGCATAACGATTGCATCTAGCATGAAACAGACTGTCGCCTCTAAGTGTTGACCCCTATGTTCACATATATATATATATATATATATATACATATATATATGTGTGTGTATGTATGTGTGTGTGTGTATGTTTGTGTGTGTGTGTGTGTGTGTATGTGTGTGTGTGTGTGTGTGTGTGTATTTTTGTGTGTGTCTGTTATGAGGCAATTGATTGACAAAGTGAAAAGATTATGTCTAAGTAACGGTTTTGGTACTATAAAAGGGCCTCATCAGGACACTGTCTATACCATATTTTGGAGTGTGTCTAAGCACGTCTTCTAAAAATATAACTGAAAATCTTTTACCTACAAAATTTATAATAGAAAATTTGTCAATTTTAAAATTCAATGTTTCCGCATCCTCAGTATTTTACCTTGGAATATAATTAGAATCGATGCACGCGTTCATATCTCCTCCTCAAATCCGGGCTCATTCGTAACTAAATCAGTAAAACATTTCTTTATTTCGATGATGTCCTTTGCGACGATGGAAAGCGTTACACACAATCTTTGTTTTGACAAGGACACATGGCGCAGTGGATAAAGGCGTTGGTTAGATCCAGTGACAGGACCCAAAAAGTGTAAATTCAATACCTGGTTAAGCCGCTGGAGAACATGGAGAAGGGAATTAGCAGGAGATAACTAAATAACTGATATCCATTAAACATAGCACGTGGAACTAGAACAGTCTACCCCAGCGAGCGAAACAAAGGATTCAGTTCGACATTCCAACCACCTGAAGAAGGCCGGAGCGTACAGCGGCCGAAACGCTGTGATGAATATGGCAACAAATATAAAGACAATAATCCAAATAATGTAAATTGTGTACATAATACCTCTTCTCAGATATATAGGCAGATACAGAAATTTATATATTTTATAGGCGCATATATCGGGTGTAACAGCAAAATTGTCCAAATTGTGTAAGAGCCTAATTGTCCATCCCACTAAATGGTTAGTATCTAATAGAAATCAGTAAACTTATTGAGTTTCTTTTTCCAGGCTTTCAGATAAGGCGTTTAGCCGTCTTGACACTATTTGTCGTAAGAATAACTGAAAAAGCATTTGAGTTATTCAGCTGGTAAGTGAACAAGTTAAAATTGTTTTGCGTCAGTTTCACAATTGAGCAATGATGAGAGGAAAAATCATTCAGGCCTTCAATGATGGTACCTAAATTCATACTATGGCCTTCATATTCTAAGTTCATTCAAGTACCTTCAAGAGAACAGTAAGTTTTAACAAAGAGAGAACAGTAGAGAGGAAAACTGGATCAGGATGTTACAACAGCAAGAGGGATCATCATTTCAACTTAGAACTAAAAAGATCAATTAGAAATGATCCAATTCATTTAATGAGATTTTGACACGTGAGAGAGAAGTTTCAGCTTTGACAGTCTAAAGACTTGAAAATGAAATCGTATGTGAAACCTGCGTGGCAACTTGTTAAAGCTGGAGGCAAGTTTAGAAGGTCAGAGAGATCAAAGATCATCTTAGATAACTTGGAAAATGATCCTGAAACAATATATATATATATATATATATATATATATATATATATATATATATATATTTGAACTATATTTCAGTACTTCGTGAGCTTCCGATCCTTAGATATCATTAATTAATGATGAACATGTCATTTTCGTTTATGATCGATTTCATGACAATATCACAGTTAAGTTTAGAGATTGATTATACATTCTTATTGCTCAAAGTAGAGTGCAGTAGTGTTTTAAATGCCTCCATTAACATATCTTTAATCATTTCTAACATACAAGTATTCCGAGCTGAAACGAATAATTGGACAATTTTGTTGTTACACTAGATATATATTTCGTCTTGTCAGTGTTTTTAAGCTACTAAAATCTCTGAAGCAGTAATTAAGTAATTAACATGGCGGGGGCCAATATATCGTATTTATGGTGATTTTATAAGCATAAGTTAGATGTGACACAAGGACAAAATATATGGAGCACCAAATGACTATCGAGCTCACTCTTCAGTCGTAAAAAATGCATTTCTAACCGTAGCTTAGATATGGCGCAAGGCCGAAAGTGAGGAGGACTCATTGAGAATCGAATTCCGTACTCAGTCGTAATTGATCGAGAGAGACAAACTTGATGAGCAATAAACCACGTTGAATTACCCCATTCTTTATGCGTAGAAATTTCTTCCTCTGAGTGAATTTATACATAAACGACATTGATTGGTGAAAAGTTATTCGGATCCTATTTTTTGCAGGTCTTACTGCAGATGTAAAACCAAGATATGCGATTTCTTTCTGATTCTGGTAAATTATTTTTCTTTTCTTTTTTTTTTTAATTATCCTTGAATTTTTCAGGAATCAAAATAGGAATCGTGACTATGGATCCGGTTTCTTTCAATATCATTAGAATTCACAAAGCTAGCACGTCACTTTCCCGCATTCACATTACCATTGCTCATCAACATAAATAGTTTACAAATTGTAAATGCTATTTTTTCTAGTCTCCAAGTTTTATTCTAAATATATTCACCCCATCTTTAAAACATCTTTCCAAAAATATTACAAAATACGTCTTTTCTTATATCATGCTTTTCTAGACACGATAATACGAGGCTAGGTTGACTATAAAGGCGTTATGATAGCTCTGTAAAATTTTGCAATTATTAATTTCACATAGCCAATGCTATTAGCATATCTTCTGAATGATTTAAGAATATTCTACACAGCGAACTTGGTATAAGGAAGGTTTCTGCTCGGTGGGTGCCACGTCTTCTGACACCTGACCACCAGCGCACCAGGATGATCACATCTCAGGAAAATCTGGCATTATTTGAGGCAGATCCAACTGGACTCCTTGAACATTGCATCTTCAGCGAAGTTTATCGTTTCAGGTTTTTGGGATACAATAGTCATTACTGACTCTTACAAACATGCCACGTCGTCAATGGAGAGTGCAATGCCTAATTTATGAAGCAAATACAAAAGGCTGTCAAGAGAAAACGTCGAGAAAAATTGACGAACGGTGTTTTGTTTCAACAGGACAATGCTGGAGCAGACAACTCTGTGTTTTTAATGACTGATATTCCTCAGTGCGTTTTTGAACTGATTGATTATTCTAGCTATTATTCTTCTTTGGGCGCATCTAACTATTATCTCTTTCACAACATGAAAAGAACCCAAAAAATATTTCTCTGTGAACCAGTATCGCAGTGTTGATGGCATTTTATCTGCTGCTGCTGATGTTTTTGACTCTCAGGATGAAAGCTTCTTCACCAATGAGATACAGGCACTGCAAAAAGCACTCTAAGGAGTATTGTTTTGAAAAATAATCCTCATTTGGTCATATTCTATAAGAGTATCTTATCTTATAAACTTTTCAGTCCCATGAATTGCAGGGTTTTTTTTTTGTTTTTTTTTTTTATAGTCTCCAAGTTTTATTCTGTTACTTTTTTAAAATAAAGATTTCCAGAAATAGTTCAATAGTCTTTTCCCACAGCAAGGTTTACTTGGCGCCATAACAGAGTCGTTAACGGCACAATAATATTCTAATTAATTTGTCAATTGTAAATATTAGTTTTTATCGTAAGCCATTGATATGTCCCAGAAAGGGATATATTTGTTCGAAGTAGCAAAGTGATTTTGAACTACTGTAACCGGCTAGGACAATCGAGCAGATAGCCGTAATAGACTGGTCCTCGTCGTAGTGGTAGGCAATAGTCGTAGGCAAATAGGCGTCATCAATAGGCGTCCGCAATTATCTCCACATCGGTCTGTATTTATGGCTGACACCAGCCAATCATATTACTGTGACGGGGAACACAGGTGTATAAATATTCATTACATTAGTCATCAATAAATGACCACTACTTTATAAGACATCAAACATTGTAAAATCAGGAAAAATAACTGTAAGACAAACTATCCCTCTCCTCATCCTTTATTATTTACCTGTTATGAAATATACTGAAATTTTCATTATGTCAACTAATTTCAGATATTTTCTTATAGATCTGTGTCTTTCTCTAAAGAGCAGCAGTACATGTTCGAGTCAATCTTTTGCTATTCAGAAATTAGCTCATGATAAAGGACTAGATTTCAGTTCCACAAATATATGTATGAGTTATCACAAATTTAGAAGAGGTAATAAGGAAATTGAACATAGAAAAGACTGTGTTAAGTGTAGTTACGCCCAGTAACGCAAATTGCTAAAAATAAAACTGAAAAAAAAAATTATCTAAAATTTGAGTCATGTTATTTATAGCCTCTTTTCATATGTTTTAGGCCAGACATCTAAAGAAACTTCCGACGTTTGAATGTTTCGGACCTCATCACATCAGCGCAGGCGTCCCACAAGACTCATTTATCGGATTTACTCTCTGCTTTATAGAAACAATCTTTCTGAAAGCATACACCAAAATTTAGTGAATATCTATTCTGATGAGGCAAGATTATGTGGATGCAGCTCACAGAAGTCTAGATGTCCAGAGTCTGGTAGCCGATCTCTCTTCTAAATAAGCTCAAATAACTCAATTCGGAAAACTGCTTACTCGCTTTCGATACCTCAAAAACATAAATCGTAGCGTTCATTCTTCAGCTAGCAGATCCTGAATTTTCATCTATCAAGATGAATGGGTTTTCTGTGAAGGATATATATTTATTTGAACGGATATTAGGGCTTCAGTTCACTTCAGACTTCAAGTAGAAGCCGTATATCGCCAAAGATGCTAGAGAAATTGTTGGTTCTATGTAGTGCTCCAGTAGGTACCTGATATGTCTTGTTATGCACTACTTTTACAAGAGCCAGATCGGACCGAAAAAAAAATCATATACTTCTACCATATCTTGATTGGAGGCTCACATTAACCATATTCCAGTTTTGAAAGAGTTCAAAAGCGTCTACCTGACCTAAAGCAATTTCCATTGAAATTTTTCTGACGAGATACATTCATTAGATCCACTAGTTCTATTTTTCACAGTTAAGGAACGCCATGCTCTGTACACAGAAACGACTAATTAATATTGCCTACGTATTCCATTTGTAAGAAAGCCCCACTCGAATGGATACTTTGTGGAAAAGATTCCTGAAAAGATGTTTTCACGACTACTACAAACTTAGCTTCTTCAAGTAAAGGGTTAACCTTTATCTTTCCTACATATCTCCATAAACTGTACTAGTTTCTTCTTAGTCTTAGGGTTCATACAATCTTGGACAAATTAATTGAAACAACCGCTTTAGTTTCCTTTCTTTCAACATACTGTCAGTTTTAGACACATTGGGGTGACAGGGTGTAATAGATTTTTTTTGTCTCAGATTAGATCATTTGCAATGGTGTGCACTAATACGAATTAATTTTCTGGGTATATGATTTAATTTGTTCGGTCTTGAAAAATATTGTATCATCCGTGATGGCATCAGATTTTCATCACGTCCAGACACTATTGTTTAGACTATCGATTAGTTGTCTTATGGCCATTGTCTTTGATGGACGTTACTCCAAGGAAGCGTGCGAAAATTGTAAAACTACATGAACACACTGGCAAGCGTTACCAGTGAGCAAATCAAAGTAGTATAGACTGGTCTGGAAACTCTCCTGATTTAAATACATTCGAGATTATGCGGTCAATCTACAAGGAACGACTCCGTGGAATGGACAAACGAAACACTAACATGTGCACTGGTTCATATTTCATTGGAAAAATACGAAAATAGTAAATGATACCGGAATTATTCGTTTTGCTTCAATTAATTTGCACAAGGGTGAGCACCAAACATTTCAGGAAACATTTCTTGTGGCTTTTGCACTTGTATCTTGTACGGTCAGATTTTCGTGTAGTTTAGTGTTGGTTTATTTCACTAGCCTTACTATGATTTGCATCCGACGCCTGTGGTAATTTATGCTACAACGCAATTTGTTCAAATACGGATATATTTAGCCATGGACAGGACAGTACTTTTATCGTTAAACTTTTTTTTTAAATCATTTCACTCAAAAAAGAAAAAAAATGGTAGGTTGGTGGGTTGGTTGGTTAATTTTGTTTAACGGCATATCGACATCTATGGGATATTTAATGCCGAAATCTAAATATTTTGAATGAAACAGTATACCTTAACCTTGCAGATAAAATATATTGTTTGTAATTTTAATATAAAAATATATTTTCATATATTCATTTTTTTGTGGGGAGGGGATTTCACTATTTGACCATAGCTGGGAACCTAACAGATATTACAACCCTTTGTACGGGTAGACCTGGAAACAACAGAAATTAAGAGGTGATTCAACGCTTCACCAAACCTTTAATCTCACGATCAGAGTTCTTGTTGCCGGGTGTAGTTAATTGTCATGAGGTACGCAACATTAAAAGTATAATGTTTCATTTCCAGTCTCTGCACTAGTAGAACGACTACATCTGACAGTATTTGCTTTATGATAAGTATATTTGTCCTCTGACCAAGACAGCGTGAAACATTAATTTTATTGTTTCACCTATAAATATCTGATGGACATTGCTGATGACAACATATATATTAATATTTCCACCATTCACTAATGTTTTATGTCTATCTTAAAAGCTTTCTGATATTTGGATTTTTAAATAATCAATTATATTCAAATTTTATTTTTGTTGCCGTTTTCATTTCTTAAATAACGAGAGGTACTAACATTTATATTTCATGATTACCGTAGGTCTCATGCAAGATCAAAAAATTCGCTTGATTTTTAGCAAATATTATTATTCAAATATTAGTAAGTTCAGAGCTAATGTCACAATCATTACTAATTTTGGAATTATTGCAAAGAAATCTAGGCAATAAAGCCACTAAAATTCAATCTATATCTATAATTCTCAAAATGTATGTGTATGTATATATGTATGTGTGTGTGTGATTGGATGTTGTTTATGCGTTTCCACAGTTCATATTTTGATTATCTTTTTTCCTTCGATAGATAATTCTTCAGAGCCGGTTTTGAGTCCAAACTGTTGGCGACGATGGCTCTCCACTACTTCCTGTCCATTATAACTCTCAGCAAACTTTTTACTATTTACTGTCTGTTCTTGGATATATATATATATATATATATATATATATATATATATATATATATATATATATATCATAAAAACTTTAATAAAAATAAATAGTTTAAATTATAACATGATATTATCTATAATTCTCAAAATGTGTGTGTGTGTGTGTGTGTGTGTGTGTGTGTGTGTGTGTGTGTGTGTGTGTGTGTGTGTGTTTCTACAATTTTCATCCGATTTTTTTTCTTTTATAGATAATTTTTCAGTGCCGGTTTCAGTGTCAAATTGGCTGAAAAAAATTACAGCCTTGAAGGTGAAAAATCGAAAATTTTAATCTTTTTGGGACCGACTTTAAAGTCATACTGCTCCAATTGAATGGCAAAAATTCGCAGTAATGAAAGATCCGTTTGAAGACAGTTTATACTGCTAATTAGTTACTATGACTGAAAAAATACGAGAAAAAAAGGAAACATTTTTTTAAGATCAAAGTTGCCTGGAGTACAAGAAACCGGAAGCCAGTTCCACAAGCGAGGAGGGCGAGAGAAAAAACTGTTAGCATTTCAAGTTTAAAATGATGAGACTTTATCGCCAATTTAGTACTACGCTAAATGGTTCAAGTACCATAGAGGGAAGGCCAAAAGAAAAAATTACCATGAATAGAAAAGGAACAGAGATGCTACGTTACGTGACTGAATCCGAGATGTCATGTCAAGACAAATAACTTTGCAGATTCTTTTTTGGATTTTATCAAGAAAATATAGAGTAGCAGTTACAGCTCAGACGTGGCAGCGAACTTCAATCCAAGGATGAATTGTAGATTTATAAATGTTTAAGATAGATTGTCGCTTGAAAAATTGTCTAGCATGACACAGTAAATCATCTTTCGTAGTAGCAGACCTAGCATTTGATTCAATATAATCTTTCTGTTTTATATCCCTAGAAAATATCAGCATGAGAAGGTCCAATATGTCAATCTACTTGGGATTAGCATTAGCCACACTGATGGAAGCCAGAAAGTGTATCCTCTAATAGAGAATTTAAATTATTATTATATTTAGATAATAAATATTCAGTTATTTTAATTTATCAATTGCTAATAATATTAAATTTAAATTTGGTAAAATTTCCTGGGATTAGTTAATATTAACACATTTCGGTTGTTTTGTGCGTCAGTCTTCTTCAGGAGTCTGTCGATCTAAGAGTCTTCATGTAATTTTGTATTAAACCCTTTAATTAATCTACCCGAATATAGTAGTATTGTTCTGCTGTTCAATTTTATCGATATCATAACTTCGGCCGAAACTTTCTGATAATAGCAACAAATATGAGAAAAGAGAACAAATGTCTCCTTCTATATGTCATGTTATTTTAGGATGTTTTCAATCATGGATCTCAACAATTTCCTGTAGATCTTCTAAACCTTGTTCTAGTATCCATTTAAACAAGCTCGTAAGGTAGGTTATCAGTTGTTTTCCACTGTCCATCTTGCCTTTATAATGCTCTGTGAGAGTCAAATGTTCCTGAGCTGCTCCAAGCACTTATACTCTGCCAATAATGCCAGGTATCTCCAAGGAATCTTGCGAGCTAGAAAGATTCCAGGAAATAGTCCCGAGCAGGCTAACCACAAAAGGGATAACTTGACGTGCTGTGAGGTATATTTCTCTGACGTTTTATGCCAGGTATTGGTTCCACTGACTTTTGGTCTGCCCACCTTCACGGTGTTCTTATTCCAAGATACAGACACGTCTATCAGGGTCCATTTATATCAGCTCTTGTGCATAAAATTGAATGGCAGATGATCTCTCCTCAGATATAGCTCTGACATCGCAGTAGAGAAAAAATGGCTGCTCACATTCAATGGCTCGAAAACAAAACTAGTTAGATTCTATTGTCCCTGATCAGACCCTGAACTCTGACTAGACACGATGAATGGAGGTCTCCTATTGGGCCTCAATTTCGACCGGTCATATCCGAATATGATTTTAGTTTAGAACAAGACAAACACTTAACTTACGTTTGAACAAAGCTATTCTATTGAAACGTTTTCTATTTGTGTTTCAGTGAATTTTTCTTTATCATCACATGGGTTTAGATCGTTTTGGGGACCAAGTAAATGGTTAAAGAAATAACAAAATATATGTTGCAGATATATCATATATTAAACAGTAAGTACAACAGAAGAGTATTACACGACTAGTGAATGTGTGTCGGTTGACCCAGCGTTCAATCTATTAGACTGTTGATATTTACCAGCCGCCCGACGAGGTATGATGTGGCACACGGTCAAGTTCAATGTGGAGCATAACATTCTCCGTAGACCCAGTATTAAAATGGGTCGGGTATCTGTTTCTCGAGACGTGAGTGACTTTCAACATAGCCTCGTCTGGGGATCCTCTCTGCCCGGAGGCAGAGAGTTTGATCAGCACAGCTGGAACAGATCTTTTCGATTGTTATATTTAACAGCCACCCCCACCTCCACCATGAGGGATGTATGTGGCGCAATGCTGAATTTACCGTGGGTTTTCCGAGTCCGTGGATTCTCTGAGCCCGTAGGTTCAACCAAAAATATTCCCTTAGAACCCGCATAAACGGGTTCAGGGCCTGTGTACCTCCCCGGACAAAAGTTGGCCCTTCGGCAAAGCCTCGTCCGGGTTCTTCACTGCTCAAGGCAAGAGAGTTCGACAGTTGAACAATCTATTCGACTGTTAATATTTAACAGCCCCACCACGAGGGATGTATGTGGCACAAGGCCGAGTTTACCGTGGATTCTTCGAGCCCGTAGGCTTGGTCAAAAATATTTCCGTAGAAACTGCATAAACGGATTATGGGACTGTCTACCTCACCGGACGAATCTTTGCCCTGCGCCGAAGCCTAGCCCGGGTTCCTCTCTGCCGGTAGATAGTTCGAGAGCTATGAACAGTCTGGTCGTCTGTTAATATTTAATAGCCCCCACGAGGGTGTATGTGGCCCAAGGCCGGTTTATTATGGGTACTCTGAACCCGTAAGCTCAGCCAAAAATATTCCCATTGAATCCGCCTAAACGGGTTCAGAGACTGTCTACCTCCCCGCAGGAATCTTTGCCCTGCGGCAAAGCCTCGTCTGAGTTCTCCCCTGCTGAGGCAGAGAGTTCGACAGATGAACAGTCTGGTCGACTGTTTTCCCAAGGACTTCTCCCCTACTAATCTTATAGTAGGCGGAAGAGTCCAACATAGACTATTTAGAGGAATGCCACGACAATAATCATATTACATAAAATGTAAAGCAACGCCCTTAAGCTTATCAAAGAACTCTTACACACGACACATTGATAAAGATGCAGAAAAATGGTCTGTACTCTGTGTTACTTCAGTAAATACTTGACTCCCCATTCTATCCTCCAAATATACAAAAGCAGATCAGGCATAAAATAGAGAACTGTTGTAATATTTGGGCAGGAGCAACCCAGTCCTCACTTTCCACACTAGAAAGACGTCGAAAGCCTATCTGGGCCTTTTTGGGTGACAAATATTTTCCACCTTGTAACGCCTCATTCACAGACGAGATGTCGCAATATTCTCACTGGACTATCGCTACTTCAAAAGAAAGTGCTTAGACGAACTACATTCCTTAGCTCCAGTAATTCTAACCTTCACGGCTTGGACCCGCCATGCTACGCACATTGTAGCGAACCTTATTATTTCTGTATTTCATTAGTAAGAAGTAAGTTCCACTTGAGCAGCTTCTTCCTGTGAACCACGTCTCTGCGGAACCGTCAACCAAAAGGATGTTATCCTGAGCAGGACAATATTAACCTCTTCATGTCTAGGCTTATCCGTTAACTTCACCACCTATCCGCATAAATTGTGCTACCTACTCCCTAAGAAACTACCTCCAGTGCCCTGACCTTGTACCTCACAGTAAAATAATAATAATAAAAAAAACGAATTAGCTGGAATTCGAACACGGTTCAACAATGTATCTTTTCCAGATGTTCTCCATTACACCGTATAATACATCGTGTTTCTTAATACTTTGTTTAAATCCTAATAAGATAATGATAACTCCTCATATCATATACACAGATATAAATGTACAAACTTATTCATTTCTTTTAAAGTACTCTACTTTATATACTAATCAAGGAGTACATTTATCACCATTCCTT
>CAHIKZ030000223.1:620000-710000 GCA_903632075.3 Acanthosepion pharaonis | reverse complement strand
TATATATATATTGTACTATTGGAAACTATTTGAAACTAATGGCATCTTAATTCCAGTTGTATGAAAATTTTGCTCAGTTTATTGAAAATAATCTTTGTGTGCTCTTCCCGAGTCAGTTTTCTACATTCAATATTTAATATTATATATTGTATTAATAGGACTTGCTTATATCTGTAATTGAATGAATCAAACTGTATTCAAAATACTAAAGTTTCAACATTAAATATATCATATACGTTGATATGCCACTAAACAAATTTAACTCACCAACCAACCAAATCTTTTAGTCGGATCGAAGTTTGAGGTTTATGAAATTGCAGAAAAATTATATATTTTTCTTAGTACTAATGGTTAAGTAATACAAGACTTATGAGTCTCTCACGTTAGAGTTTTAGTTGTACGAGCGTAATAAATGGCAAAAAATGAAGTTCCTAGCGTTATGTAGGAAAGTTAATGATTAACTCTAAATTTCAAGAATCCAAGATTGTAATGATAGGGAAAATATCCTGTTGGTAGTCTTTTCTTTAAATTTTCTGACCGAGTCGAAATTATTTCTTCTAATGGGATTATTTGGAAATTGGGATGATTCATTTCCGTGTACGTGGCACGGCGGGTCCCAGTTGCAAAGGTCAGGCCCGGTGAGTCCAAGGTTTGTAACTCGTCAAAACACGTGCCATGGAAATAGCGATAGTGTAGCAAGAGATTCACTACAATGTGGGTGGAATCGGTGGTAGTTTGGGAAATAATTCATCAGCCATTTTAATCGCGTAGTCCGCTTCAAACAAGACAAGTTAGGAGTTAGGAGCTCCCTTTGAAAATTGATAGCAATACTCCATTTTAGTTTGATCTGCCTCGTTTTAACATCTCGCTACCACTTTCTTATCCATGTTAGATTTTTTGCATATCTGTGCAAAATGTGGATCACAGAGTTTACTCAGCTTCATACATATTTTCAGAAAACCTCAGCTTCTAATTGGTCACTTAATATTTAAATCATGTTTGAATATCAATGTCGATTCTAGTGCAAAATGTGGGTCACAGAGCGTATTCAGCTTCATACATATTTTCAGAACATCTCAACTTCTGATTGGTCACTTGATATTTAAATCATGTCCGGATAACATCGACGTAGTTTTTGGCCTGGCAAAAAATAATTCCGCCAAAATTTCTCAATGTCTTTTTTCGAGCCTGTCACGTGATTACGTTGATTATAAATATCAGACACAAATTCGTTTCCTTTCTTTTTTTTTTTTTTTTTTTGATTTCATTCGCCTACGAAATTGTAGCCTTAAAGGAAACTGCTTTCCGATCCCAGTTCGGTCGAACGCTATGAAAACATATTCACGCACGCACATATACACGTACGTACGAAATATTCTAGACTACATTACAAACATATGAAACTTTTCAAACTTCATTACAATTTACGAATATTGGGACATAACACCAACAAAAATAGTAACCCCTAAGCTTGTCGATCATAATACAAATATAAATATCATTGTTGGTACAAATCCGTTTTCTCTTTATTATTGTTTTATATTTTTTGGTAAATATGAATAACATAATATCTTGACATATATATTATAACAAAAACGGGCCCCTAAAAAATGGTAACCCCGACCTTTCAAAATGAATAAAAAGAAAAATGACTTCGACGGTTTTTAGAATATTTCTTGAATTTGATAATATTTGTAATTAAATTCCATAAAGAATTAATATTTCAAAACATACGATTATCTTTAGAAATAAAAATTATATTCATTATTATGAATATTGCATTGCTTCTACTGTTCAACCGAATGTTTATTTTTTAAAACTGGTGATGAAGTCGGAGATGTAAAGGAAAAAAACAACAGACTAAGATTTCCTTTAGTGTTTCATCGTTTCAATTCAACGTGGCAAAAACTAGAATGAGAAGAAGAAAGAAATGCTTTTAGTGACTTAGGTTTGGTGCAAAAATAGAAAAGAAATCTCGATAAATAAAAGAACGAATCACATTTTTAAGCAACGACATTTTTTTTTCATAGTCTTCTTTACTGATGTTTTTTTTTTTCAGTTACGTCTATTGAAAACCTCCCGACTGTACCGAACTGGAAATTATTTTTTTTCCTTAAATTAACGGACAACGAGCAACAATGACAATTCGTTCAAGTCGAGGATGAATCTCGTAGCACTCAACTGTGCAGAGCATCTCGGGGAATGATTTTCATTCTAACCTGATTAGTTGGCGTCACTGGAGCCATTATAACTTACATTTCTTGCTAGGTCGTCTGTTGGCGCTACCTTCTAGAAAACCGTTGCTACCCACATATGACGTAATCAAAACAGACAAGGATCGGCCTAGCGAGAATAATATCATTTGAAATTATGTCGGAAATTTGTGGAGATGGTATTATCATTCCATGATATCTTTGGACTGTTAACCAGATTTCTGTGGCTTTGTAATCAGATGTTTAGCTCAACGGTCCTACATGAATGGGCTATTTGAACTTAAAAAGGCATATTCACTTATCAAAAGCTGTGCAGTTTTAGGTTTGGTTTGGTCTATTTTGTTTTATGGCATATCAACCTCAATGGGTTGTTTAATGCCGACAACATTTATTTTGTTGGTAATATTGTTTTATCAAAAATCTGTTTCTGATAATATTATACCCTCAAAATTGTATTGCTGGTAATAATTTTTTCAAAAATATATTGCTGGTATTAGTTAACTATTTGCCCAAAGCTGGGACCCTAACAGGTGCTACCACCCCGGGTCAGGGTGGACCTGGGAACACCAGCGATTAAGAGGTGGTTCTATGCTCATCAAAACCTCCTAATCAGTGACCTTACAACTGGGAGTAGTTTATCGTCTTACTGAGGACGGGGATGCTGTTTAACGTCTTACCCAGGACGGGGATGCAGTTTAACGTCTTACCCAGGACGACACAGTTTTAGGATTCTGAGGTTTAATTTCCAGTTATTAATTCTATAGGTAAGTAAGATTTATATGGAATCAAATAAACAAAGTCGAAGGAAAAGTAATTAATTCTATTTAATATTATATGCATAAAAGCTAAGTTTTTCCTTGGTCTTACATGGATGACATGCATATCGCCAAATTGGCTAGAAGTACCTAAACTATCCACGGAAAACCATACACATGAGTATTTTCAAGAACGGCAAGAACTGAATAGCACGTTTAAATCGAAGAGAAAATGCTGACAAAATCAAAATATTAACATTCTTCACTACTTCAAAGAAAAGGTTATGAAGATAGCCCACATTATCTTTGGCAATAACGATAAAAGACAGTTGACCTGAGAAATATATATCCTGAAAAATCTGTGTTTCAAAACAAGAGCCGAAAACTACAAAATAATTATTTGAATTAAGTTGAGATAAAGTAAGCTCTGTTCCATCAATATATATATATATATATATATATATATATATATATATATATTAAAGACATTTGTCGGACTTTGTCCATTTCTTAATATATATATATATATATATATATATATATATATATATATATATATGTATGTACGTATGTATGCATGTATGTATATATGTATAATTTGTGCATTTAGGCTGCAAATTCTCATTTAGACATGTCTAATTGAATAAATTAAGATATTATATCTTATATTTTAATAAATTCCGTTTATATTCACGAATAATAAAATCCGTTCATATTCACGAATAACCTTCCGTGTATTGATGATAAAGGATGAGAGAAATGGACTATAGCTGTTTAAATTTCTTTTATTTTCATTTCACAAGTACTTTCGATCTTTATCCAAGATCATCTTCAGGGGTACATGTGGGGCATAAGTATATGCTGTTCATTAGTATAAGTATTTATATAATGATGTGCGTTTTCATTTTATTCTCCATTTTACATCCTCTGATGAAGATTTAATAAAAGTGAAACATGTTAAATTTATAAAAGTTTCCTACTTGTTACTTATTCTGTCTGATTCTAATCCATATATAATCTATAATTATATATAATCCATATATAATCTATAATTAATTCAAATTCATACACAGAAATTAAGATTAGAATAATAATGTTCGAAAACATTTATTCGAATTGTAAATTCTTTGAATGAAAATTTATCAAATGAACAATTATGCTAAATAATAATTATTGGATTTATTTATTATTATTTGTTCGGCATCTATCATTATTGTATATTCGAATAATATGGCACAAGTCCCTAAACGGGGTGGAACAGATTAGTCTCCATTTATCCTTTTTTAACTTAGCTCATCATATAGAATGATTCAAATAATTATTCGATTTACTTATTATTATTTGTTCTTCATTTATCATTAATGTTTATACGGATAATATAGCAAAAGACCCTAAACGGGGTGGAGGAGATTGACCTTCATTTATCCTTTTCTAACTTAGCTCATCACAATGATTCAAATGTACTATAAATTTCTTAGACCAAATCTCACATTCTTATTACAATCCGTAATCTAGTCACAATGATACCAAAATTTCTATATGAAATTCCAACTGGTCTGATATATATATACTGATTGTCTGTTGGGTGTGGAGCAAATAATAAATTTAAAATTTTAACTCTAGTACGTATTTCCAATATGAAAATACTATTTTTCAAAACTGTGTTCTTTACACTATTTATATCATTCGGTTTATTTTTCATCTTTAGTGTCATATTCACGACGTTTTGGCCATTGTACGCTCCGACCTTCTTCTAAGGATGAGAACAGCAGTCCAAACTATATGAATAGTTTAAATAATTACAATACCTAATCTCAGAGATAGAGAGAAAACTGCTTTAGCAATAAAAGTCCTTCCGCTTCTAAAAGCCTAAATTATGGCAGTAACATCGTTTAATCAGACGAAATTGGCACTTTACTAAATACAAAAATGGAAACAATCATTTTACGAAACATTAGCTAACACAAACACAACATATACGAACGCAATATGGGCACTTCGAGGCGGTGTAATGGATAACAAGCTTGACTAAGCAATGAATTCGATCCTCACTGAGTGCCTCCTACTTTAGGCCTTGTGCCACATCTAAGCTACGCTTGGAAAATCACTATAGGACACCTCGAGGCGGTTTAATGGTTAGCAAGCTTGTTGTGCTAGAACAATTTCGAATGTGTAGAGAGTTCGATCCTCACTGAGTGACACATACATTCGGCCTTGTGTCACATCTAATCTACGCTTGGAAAATCACAATAGGTCACCTCGAGGTGGTGTAATGGTTAACAAGCTTGTCGTACTAGAACAATTACGAATGAGTAGTGAGTTCAATCATCACTGTGTGCCCCATAATTTGAACTTGTGCCACATCTAAGCTACCCTTGGAAAATCATTATAGGTCACCTCGAGGTCCTTAGTAAGCTTGCCGTGCTAGAACAATTACGAATGAGTATTGAGATCAATCCTCACTGAGTGCCCCATACTTTCGGCCTTGTGCCACATCTAAGTTACGCTTGGAAAATTGCTATACGAACGCAAACTTCGAAAAATTTAATGTGTCCCGCATCCACTAGAAAACTGACGTCTCTTTCACGGTGAGGGAGAATTCAACTAAAGAAACAGAGGACAAAAATAAAGTGGACTGATGAGCATACATCTCCTATGTAATTGAAATGGAATCATACTAGCTTAACATTCAATGAATGCCGAAGAGGTTAATATTATCTTTACCATTATTTGTTTAATCGGAATCACCCCAAAGAAGACGTTCATACCATTAAAACACAAGGGGTTACAGGGTGTGGAAGAATTACGAACAGAAACGTTAATGATGAGCAGAAAGAGAAAAGAGTAATCAGGTGGGCAGAAGATAGCGATGGGCATTGCATTTAAATTTCAGCAAATTAAAATGGCCTGGAAAACCTGAAACCTGAAGGGAGTCCCACAATTGAGAAGTGCGAGGAAAGAAACTGTAAGCATAAAATTTAAGGCTACATCTAGGTCACCTTGATTTATTTTATCTTTCTATAATGTCTCATCAAGATAGTATTTTACCAATCAAATGAGAATGTGATCAGAAAAAAATATGAGTTTCGAAATTTGGGCTGGTGTTTATCTGCGTGATAATAGAATTGAGCAGAATGAATGCCATCACGGGTCACTTTCAAAACACTTGGAACTGTGTGAGGAAGGATAGAGAAAGAATAAAAAAGAGGAAGGTTAGAGGGGATAAGAGAGTGGGGAAGAGAAGGTGAAATAAAGAAAAAAGAATTAAATAAATGAAATATTAAAAGAAATTATAAAGAAATGGCAAAAAAAAGCTGAGAATAATGAAGAAAGTAAAAAGAAAGAAAGAACGAAAGAAAAGATAAATTTGAAAGGATTGACAGAAGAAAGGAAAATTAAAGTAAGATCCCAGAAATTAAGCAAGAAAAAGAAAGAAAAACAGCGAGAAAAATAGAAAGAGGAAAGAAAAAAAGGAAAATAAAATGAGTTTAAAGAGAAAAAAATAGGGTAAATAGATGAGACTTCGACGCCAGTCTAAGGCTGCGCCTACATTCAAAAACTCTTGGTGTCATAGCGAAGTCTTCACCCGAACAAATACCATGAAAGTATTTATAGAAAAGCATAGCGAGGAAAACTTACGGCGGCGGGAAAGTAGCTGGAGCCGAGCTGCCACATTAGGATTAATAATATTGCAGATTCTTCTGTGGATCTTATCAAAGAGCTCAAGGGATACCGGACTATATGGGACAGCAGTATTCTAAGCATGTAAGATGTTTTGTGATGATTTTGATGAAGAGAAAAGATACTACACTTAGTAGTTACTTGCCGCTCCATCATGACAGGATAGTGATTTTCCAAGCGTAGCTCAGATGTGGCACAAGGCCGAAAGTATGAGGATCGAACTCACTTCTCATTCGTAATTGTTCTAGTGAGACAAGCTTGCTAACCATTACACCACCTCGAGGTTTCCAAAGATTTTCCAAGCGTAGCTTAGATGTGGCACACGGCCGAAAACATGGGGCATCTAGTGAGGATCGAACTCGCCTTACAGTAGTAACTGACCTAGCAAGACAAGCTTGCTAACCATTACACCACGCCGAGGTGCCCTCATCATGGCAGGGTATAATAGATTATTTGATCAAGTCTATCACGTCAAACATCACAGTGCATTATCAAAGTCATAGGTTATTATTAGGAAGGCATTCTGTGTCATAACATAGCTGGTCAATGTAGTTGGTTATTAGGCGGCCAACCTGATTTACCCCTTGTCTTGGTGTCCAGAGCAGCTGATCAAACGAGAGTTTTGCTCATCAGCAGTGTCCTGCAAACCGCATACTCTGTTTGCGTAAGAAGCAGAAATATCAGGGTTTGGTCCATAGAGCTGTGATTTACTTCGATGTTATCCCCATGAGATGTTAATTATAGCACTCAAAATCAAAGTGTGAGTTCCATCAAGCTTAGACTCTAGGGTTTT
The DNA here is from genome assembly GCA_903632075.3 of Acanthosepion pharaonis. Classification (NCBI taxonomy): domain Eukaryota; kingdom Metazoa; phylum Mollusca; class Cephalopoda; order Sepiida; family Sepiidae; genus Acanthosepion; species Acanthosepion pharaonis. The sequence continues at coordinate 702,558 of CAHIKZ030000223.1, read as the reverse complement.
AGTTAATGTCCAGGCAGTTGCACCTTAAATTAACACCGTCTCTAAAGTGGCTAGAAAGATTGATCTGCAGTTGAGATTAGAAGACAGGATTTCCAGATTTATATTCAAGACGGGCCAGGCTTTAGCTTTGGGAATTTTCACATCTATTAATATTTATATAACACTACTTCTGTCCCATAATAATTGTACCATTTGCCTATACATTTCATACACTAAATGTACTAACTATAATGGGTCAGAGGTAATCGATTATTATTTCTATAATACTACTTCTGTCCCATAATAATTATTCCATTGGCCTACACATTTCAGACATTAAATGTAGTAACCATTATGGAACAAAGGTAGTCTATTATTATTTATAGAATTTTCTCGCATCCTAGGTATGTAAATCGTTCGAAAGATTTTATTGATTCACCTGAAACAGTTTGTATTGGCCCTTGTTGGGCATCCCAAGCGCGTGCACACGGGCCAGGTCCCAAAATATCCCGGCACCCTCAGCCGTTGTTTTCGCAGGCATTGGTATTACTCCTAATTCTCCATCCTTAATGTTATGAGGGAGATACTTTCGCGGGCAGCTGTTTCCCGGGACCCGACACATACCAATAATACGTTCATTGCGCTCTATCCAAAGACAGACACACAGACAGTTGAAAGATTAAATCATGTTTATCCACCCGAAGACAGATACTACACACTAATCCCAATGCGGTGACAAGGAATTTGAAAAAAGCGTAACTCTATAAGTTTCGCGGTCAATGAATAGTGAATGTTTCCTTATAAGGAAACGGTTAAAGGTTTCGTTATCATTACCAATGAAGAAGTTTAGAACATAATAAAACCGCCTTAATTTCCCTATCACATCGGGGAAAATAGCCCGCATGCAAATAGTCTTTAAGTTTTTGCCTCTTGTCTTCAGCAGATATTGGTCTGCAGTTTTCATTCTGCAGGGTACCCAGAAAAAAGCGGAAAATTTATTAAGACTGTTTTATCTTTCAGGAATAATTGACCTTGAATAAATTTCTTGAATATTTATAACCTTGAATAATAATTCGATTCTCGCGTAATTGATTAACTCTGATTGGTTCTTTCATGATTGATTGATTGTTGCTCGATCAAACGTCATTTAAATGTTCTTTGCAGATTACTTTCGGCCTTCATTCTGCGCTTCCTTTTGCTTTTGAGCGTCAATTTATCTTTTGTATTCTTGTATAAACCACACGAATGTCTAAATTATTTATTCATTTTGAAATCGTTCCTATGTCCACAGATTTATATATTAGAATGAACAAATGTGTACCTTTTTATTCCCGTATAAACCTTAGTCATTTTGATTCTTGTATAAACCCCAGCAATGTCTATATTTGTATTCAAGATGAAATCAGAATAAAGTTCCTCAAAAGGCGAAACGTGTCGGGTAAGAAGTGTTTTTCCTCTTCTCTGTCTTCCTTCATTTATTTATATATATATATATATATATATATATATATATATATATATATATATATATATATATATATATATAAAAGTGAATTTAAAGTCAACACTTAGAGGCGACAGTCTGTTTCATGAAACAGACTGTCGCCTCTAGGTGTTGACTTCTATGTTCACTTTTATATTTACACACGCTCTTCCTCTGATATTGAGCACTTTATCCCATAAATATAGCACATCTTAAGACTATATTTCTTCATATATATATATATATATATATATATATATATATAATATATATATATATATATATATATATATATATATATATATATATATATATATATATATATATATATATATATATATATATATATATATATATATATATATATAAATATATATGTAAGAAAATAACGGCGTACATATTCATCTTTTACCGTTTAATACTCAGATCTGTAAATTCAGTTCCTTTCAAATTTTTTACTTTTATTAGTTATTATATATATATATATATATATATATATATATATATATATATATATATATATATATATATATATATATATATCATAACATTCTATCTTTCTACATACACGTATATATGTATGTATGTATGTATGAGAGCACATACACGGCAATCGTTTAGGCGTCTCCTTTGAATCGTAACCCCCTGAGATGAAACGATATTCCGAGAGTTTTCTCGCCTCTCCACGTGAACGCTACACTCATTGGTTTCCCATCAACCAATAAACAGCTGCGCATTCAACTCCATTTCTTAAACTTAATGTCTGCCTCTGCTTCCCTTCATCCCGTATTTCTATTAACGATCCTTATTTCCGGCCTTACCTCTTGAATGTACTTAAATAACCACTTATATTATCAGATATGACATTGAACAATTACGAACAAAAGGTGATGATGAATAGTAAACGTTTTGGGAAAGAACTAAAGTTAGACACTACGTAGTTTGAAGAACTACAATAAAAACCTAAATTAGGCAGCTTTTACATGCTGTGTATTTCCAGATGGCGTAATATCGTGTATAAATCATATTTAAAAGAAAAATAATATACCATTCATTTCTTACTGTTTTCATCATTATTTTCAGGAAACGAAATATGATGAAGTTTTTTTATTCAAAAGTTATTTTTTCTTATTTAAAATTAATCTGATCAGTCATTTTGCCACCGTCGTAACGTCTTCCCACTCTACACTTTTACATAACTATTTTTTATTGTAACTCTGCTGATGAATATTCTCCCAAGACAAAGTTTAATACTTTCTTAAAGACAAAATGTACATACATGTACTAGTTAGGATTACACTTGGATTCTGGTATATTATAGTGGCTGTTGTAAGAATGGTCAGCAAGAAAGTGTTATTATGGTGTCAGGAATACTATTGCCTGTTTGTGTCAGTAAATGTGGCTGAGTTTAAGATAAGACAGATTGAAGACAAGACGTCCCCTACCTCAGCTTTTGGCTTTGTGATAAAGTTTTGTGTTACAAAAATAAATTTTACTTTCGTCTATGAAACCTAGATTTTATGAATATAAACTTAGTACGAGATCGACGACAAGGTCACACCAATTTTCCGCTGAAACCAACTAGATATAAAAGTAAGTTTTATGCTAATAAACTATTCTCTTAGTATTCTCGTTTGTGGAAATCTCATCCGCTTTCTTGCTTTCCAATAAAATTTGGTCTCCAAAAATATTTTAATGCAATGTCACTTGTTACCCATTGTCTTCGTTATTACTACTTTTTATTATTGTGCCTTAATAATTCCTTTTCTTTTCTCATATTCCTTGACATGGGCATAGACAAATCGCATAACTGTTAGATAATGGTTCATGAAAATCGAAAGTCCACATACATCAGACGATTTATATTTGAATATATACCAGAAAACGGGATAATTGACCGAAATAAGAAACAAATTTAAAAAATAATACTTACATATGAATAAATAAATAAATAATACTGTACTTGTCTTCAGCCCAACATGTTGTCTATTTAAACCCAATTACTCTCTCGCTCTCTCTCTCTCTCTCAATATATATATATATATATATATATATATATATATATATATATATATATAGAGATAGAGAGAGAGAGAGAGACAGACAGAGAGAGAGACAGAGAGACAGAGAGAGAAAACAATGGATAGATAGATAGATACTGTGCTTGATTAGACAACAATTTTTCACTTACACAGGCTAGGATGAAGAATGAATATACATTGTTAAGAATTTTTAATTACACACACACACACATATATATATATATATATATATTATAAATATATATATATTTATATATATATATATATATATATATATATATAGTTGGATTGATGTGAGTTTCTGACCCTGAATATCACGTTATTTGCAATCGACAGATATATAATATATAAATAAAATATATTAAAAATGCATATATATATATATATATATATATATATATATATATGTAAACTTATATACATGCACATTTTACTTTTTTCTCTTTCATTTCTCAGACTCACTAAATCCTTCAATCTTACTCTCTTTAATGCCTTCCTTGGATGAAATGCGATATATATATATATATATATATATATATATATATATATATATATATATATATATATATATATTCGTGAAATACATGTTTGATGCTTTGACACACATCAACAGTGAATGTTTTTATCCGATGTTTATTAGGGATTTTCAGGCTTTCACCATCACACCCTCTCTTCACGGTGAGTCGCAATCAGGTGTCGACTTGTGTGCCATCCCTCAGCGTTATATATATATATATATATATATATATATATATATATATATATATATATATATATAATTTTAAACCAGTTGTGACGTCCCTAAACACAGCCTTCGCTCGCTCCTCGCTTCCTGGCTTGGTATCGGTCGCGGCACCCAAATGTGACGTTCTAACCTTTTCGGATGGGAATCTGGTTAGATTCGATATCAGCCTCATCGTTCCCAACTCGCTTCAACGCCTGGTTACCAAAGTAACTGCGTTGATCTCCAGTCTACCTACCCACGTTGTGAATTGATCTTAGACAGACGAAATCAATCAGACGTTGGGGCCGTAATTCAAATTGAGTTCACACGAGGGTGGTATCACACAAATATGCATAAAAGAAAATAAAATGATAACTCAAAAGTTCAAGGTATCAAAAAAAGGATAACAATACTTTATATCTGGTTGCTGGATACATAGGACTGCGTCTATCTCCTGGCCCGCTATATGGATTGTGACACGTTGTTTTTGTTAGGTGAGTTTTAACATCTTAAGTTGTCTGTTCTTTAAGAAATTGGTCTTCAGGCGATAGCCGAAAAACTTATTTTGGTGATGGATCTAAGTCGCTCTTCAAAATAATTGTTCTTGGATTGAAGATGAGTTCGGAAGTTGCGTGAATCTTAGTCAGCTGCGAGGCCTGCTTCAACTGAACACTCTGGATTGAACTCCTCTGAACTGAACTGAACTCAACTGAACTCTGCACTCTTCTGATTTTTGCCCGCTGCGACTTTGCTTATATGGACGCCGACCAAAACCGGGGTGGGTTTGTCGGGGTTGGAGGTTCCTCGATAATTCTAAATCCATTTCCACTTCTTTTATTTTTGGTTAGGAATTTTCCACTCCTTTCCATTTTTGGAAGTCTTCTATTACTCCCACCTTCTCTTTATTCTCATATGGATATCTCACCATATTTCAGAGGGGCGTCAACGGTTCTCCCCACTTCTTCGTAGCAACTTCTCATACCTATCCTCTAAATGGGCGGCGGCGGGTGTGTGATCCGGCTAGCCGGGTGTGTGTGATCCGGCTGGCTTTGTTTTAGGAAGAAAAAAGAATATATCTTGCTCAAAAAAAAAATCTTTTTCTTTTCCTTTTCTTTCCTTAATCGCAGCTCTCATCCCCCAATGTCACCTGGGATCTATCAATGCCAATTATCAAGTGAGGTAGTCGTCTAGCGAAAACACATTCGACCGTCGTCTCGAAAAAACAGTTCCATTGTTCTAGTCGTATTTGCATTCTTGGTGCCAATTTCTGATAACATAGTTTTGTTATCACAACCGAATTCTAACACCCATAGATGTCTTGTCAAAACGTCCAAGACGTGACCCAGGGTTGGCTTCGTGTGCGGTTAGCAGACGACCTATTAAATCCTTACCCGACAATATTGTTTGCCCCCTTTGACACAGTTAATTTTTTTATCTATCCAAAGCTCTATATCCACCTGTTCTTTGTCAGACAGTTCTACGACACTGGACTAGAATTTTCATTATCTTTTCCATTATCAAAATAACATTGTCAATTGTCTCGGAGTTTTTAGCTAGCCGGTCTGTGGTTTGTTAATTAGATGTTCGCCAGCATTAAGTGGCTATTATCTATCCCCGATAACACAAGTTCGCCACCAGCACATAGTCGATTTTCTTATCCATTTAGAATTTTTCTGCAATGGTAATGAAACCTTTCGCCATTTGCTACTTATCAAAATAACATTGTCAATGTCCCCGGTCGTGGGTGGCTTCTTTTATCATCTAAGCTTAAGTCTCGCCTCACTTTTTCTTTCTTTCCTTTCTCTTTTTCCTTTCTTTTCTTTTTGTCCTGGTAAATGGTGCCACACAGTTAATTTAGATTAGTTCAATTTTTTTCGTTTTGGAATATAGCGAATATTTCCTGGTTGAAATCATATTCTTCCCGTAGTCCTTTGTTTTATTTTAAACTTACATCCACCTAACTCTCAGAAAGTTGATGTGTATCTGTGCTGTAACGATTACATAAATATATACATATGATACATTATGTGTACGATATGCTATGTGGGAAATAAATATATGTGTTGACGTGTCAATGTATTATTTCTTTCTAATTTCAAAATGTCTCCGACTCTCTTTATAGCTTCACCCAAAGTTTCTTCATATATTTCTCCCTCTTATTTATATCTCTCTTCTTCGTTTCTTCTTCATACTTTATATCCATTGATAATTTTATTCTAATTTGCGCTATTTACATTATTCTTCCTTTATTCTTCTTCTTCTTCTTCTTATTATTATTATTATTTGTGTATATTATGTTTCCTGATTTCTATCCTGTAGAGCCTGGACCACATTATGGTCCTTATTTCGTACAAGAGATTTTTCATTTAATTGATAGCACTTTTCTTAGTACATTGATGTCCCTAGTACGACAATCTTCTGGGCAATGTTTATGTTCATGTTAACTAGTACACTGTTAATAAAATAGGCCATTCCTTTTCTCACGAGGCCAAGTGCTCCGATTGCTGTTGGTACAGTCTCAGTCTTCAATCCCCACATTGTCAATCTTGATTTCCAGGTTTTTCTATTATCGCTAATCTATGTGGAGGTGTATCTCTCAGATGGTACTCTTATGTCAATAAACACAAACTCCCTAAATTTCTTTTCTTTTATGATAATATCACATCTCTTGGCTTTTATTTTCCTGCCAGTTTGAATTGTCATGTCCCAGAGGATAGTTACGCCGTTATTATGGGTAACTGTGTCTGACTGGTGTTCTTACCATCTCTCAGTGGTTTCGATTTTCTGCTTCTTGCATATCTGCCACTGCACATATGGCGCTACTTTGTCATGTCTATGGTCATATTCATTTTTTTGTCAGTTCTAGAATATATATATATATATATATATATATGATATATTATTATTATTAGTAGTAGTAGTAGTAGTAGTAGTAATAGTAGTAGTGGTAGTAATTGCAGTAGTAGTAGCATTGAGTTTTGTTTATTCTATCTTTTCCAAAATTCCCTCTTAGTATCATGCAATCTTTGCTCGTTTTATAACTCGATATTTCACCCATTTTAAAATTGTTTTTTTCTCTCTTATTTTCTTTCAGACAATGTGTTTTTTATCTTAATTTTCTCGCTTTTGTTATTATTATTAGTAGTAGTAGTATTAGTAGTAGTACCAGTAGTATTGCATTTTGTCTTTTTTATCTTAATTTTCCCGCGTTTGTTATTATTATTAGTAGTAGTAGTAGTATTGCATGTTGTCTTTTTTATCTTAATTTTCCCGCTTTTGATATTATTATTATTAGTAGTAGTAATAGTAGTAGTAGTAGTAGTAGTAGTAGTAGTATTGCATTTTGTCTTTTTTATCTTAATTGTGCCGCTTTTGTTATTATTATTAGTAGTAGTAGTAGTAATAGTCGCAGTAGTAGTAATATTGCGTTTTGTCTTTTCATCTTAATTTTCCCGCTTTTGTTATTATTATTAGTAGTAGTATTAGTATTTATTGTATTTTGTCATTCTTATTTTAATTTTCACGCTTTTGTTATTATTAGTAGTAGTAGTAGAAGAAGAAGTAGTAGTAGTATTATTGCATTTTGTTTTTTTTTTATCTTAATTTTCCCGCTTTTGTTATTATCATTATTAGTAGTAGTAATAGTAGTAGTAGTAGTATTTATTGCATTTCTTAATTTTCCCTCTTTTGTCTTTACATTTGCTATTTGTTTCTTCTTCATATAATTCCCGTTCTTACTTCACTTTTCTTTTTGTTTTCTTTTTCTTTTTCCACTAACATTCATCCTTTAGCATTGCATCATTTCTTTACGCGTTTTTAAATATATCTTCTCGGCTTTCTCTTTCTTCATTCCTTCTTTTGTTTTCTTCTTCTCTTTATTCTTTTTTTCCCATTCCTGTTTCTTTTACATCTTCTTATTATCGAAGGCTCTCTTCTTTTTTTACGTCTTCTTCTCCTTGACTTGTATGGAAAAATGCTCAAAACGTTCTTTATTTGTTTACCAGTACGTAGTAATTGGCTCTTAGCGTCGACAAGGGTGACATACTAGTTGAACTAGTCTTGAAAAATGCTTCCTATTTAGAGTTAACAACACCAACGCGACACTAAAGCAGAAAACCAAATCAAACGTTTATTTTGTGTTCACCATTATATGTACCTAGCCGTCCGCGTAGGAGTTATGTTTTGGCGATCTGGGGCTCAAATGTTTTTAAATACACATGGCCACACAAATGTATATATATATATATATATATATATATATATATATATATATATATATATATTTCCATGAATGTCTTTTAAACATTGGAAAAGTGTTTTTATTTTACTTTTTTGTTTTTTCTAGACTGTTTTTAAGCGCTTTGTTGAAGAAATGAGTGTCCATGGATAAAAATAACTTCCATTGCTTTTCATATTGAGCAGCAAAATTGTTCTCCATTACACACGCATCGGATAGCGCCAATTCACGTAGGGACACACACACATACACGCATACAAACATACATGTAAACACACATGCCTACATGAATCTAATGGACATACCAAAGGTAGCATTAAAAGTCATTTAGTTCGTACATATTATTATGCGCATCCTCATTATTAAGCATTTCGTTGATATTTTACCCCCTCCCATCTTCCGTTCTACTTTTCTTGTTTCTCGCTTTTTGAGCTCACATACACACACATACACACACACCTACACACGCTCGGACACAGATACATGAACCTGTAGATTTTATGCATATATATTCTTACATAATATATATTATATATACATATATAATTGTAATTGCCGTACGCACACATACACACACACACACACACACACACACACACACACACACATATATATATATATATATATATATATATATCCGATGCGATGAGAACGAATGTAATATATAAATTCCAACGTTCACAGCAGTAATCCAAAAGAGGGCTCGATACCGATAGTAGAGCGATAATTATATATTTATTATAATTTTAGCATATAGACAAAAACCATTTTACTCACTACAATGATGCAACTTCGTTTCAGTGCATTTCACCTGAACTTCGACGGGTGAGAATCGAAAATGGTTATGAAGTATCCTGCTTTTACGCAAGCCGCAGGTGAAACGTCACTTCCGGATATTTCGCTCCTATTATTGTTGAGCCCTGTTGCTAACGATTCAAACTAAAATTATGGACAAAATCGATTTCGGCATTTCTCAATCAATATATTTCAAGGAGGCATATATTGGAGGGAATTCTAGCGTACCCTACACACACACATATATATATATATATATAACGTTACCAATATTACGACGAGTAGATACAGTAGCTATAAAACTCTGAGTCAAGAAAATAATTTTATTTTTTCCTTTAAATTTTATCTTGTAATCTTGGGCGCTTTAATTACAAACACTGTTCGTTATAAAAATTGTTTTTCTCCAGAAATGTATTGTTTTACATGGTAGTATAGCGAAAGTTAATTTATGTGCATGATCCTTCAGTTTGTGTCCCGTGCTAATGCATATGTTTTTAAAATTCTGCCTTGGTAATACCTCTATGAACGCAAAGCTCGAAATCCAAATCCCAACTGTTGATCCCGTCTCCTGCGATAGTTAACGCCAATTAAATGTGTCTTTGTTTTTCTTCACACCCTTTCAAAATTATTTTTAAAATCCACCGTTAGTTATTGGTGGGCCAACTCAAGTCCTGCATATGGCCTCACTTAACAATCTTCCAACTGCAACTGAAATTACTCTCTGCATCACATACGTTTAACTCACTAAACATTGTCCTACGACAGGTGCTTATCGCGTTTTCTGTTGTTATGAGCAAGCGATAGTATCTGTTTTGATTATGTTATCAAATGTTGAATCTGATATGAAGATGTCACAAGCATCTAAGTTGCCGACATTTTGTTTTCCGTTTAATGTCAATATTTATTCCCACCTCGTCGCAGAACTAGAAAAACATTACGTTTTCAATTTGGATTCAACTTCCTGGTTCGCTCTTTCTCCAAAATAAATGTAAATATTTGGATTGTCTTGGAACACGATAACCGAAAATCTCCGAACCGGACACCAATATTTCTATGGAATCTCTTTCTGTAGTTTTAATATCAGATATTATGTAAAAACAACATTTATTTTTTTCATTTTATGCCGCGATATTTTTTAATGTTTTTTTTTTAAAGTTTCAAATACTCAGATAAACTGGGAGACTCCCTTGCCTATCTTGATAGAGTTCAACAGCATTTACGCGAACTTGTGGGTGATAAATTATTTTCCGCTCTACCACGCCGTTCCAACAGAGGAAAAGTTGCGACGCTCTCGTTTTTCTATCCTAACCTCCGTAGCATGTGTACCACCGCGCTATATTCCTTAATCTCACGATCTTTAAAACTGAGAACCACCAAGTCACGTACACAAAGGTGAATCATCCGTATTCTCTTTTTATTCCATTAATAAGGAGGAAGATCCATTCAGACAGTTTCTTCCCAAGAACAGACTCTCGGTTGGATGTTTTCTCAATGACTAAAATCATGACCTCTTTAAGTTTAGAGTTAAACATCTTTTTTTCTACATAGCCTGGTGAGCTTCATTTCTTGCCCTTTCTTACGCTCAAACAAAACCACAAAGTTGCTAGTTAGCGTAATATTAGGTGAACATTAGTATAAAAATAATCTTGAAATCATCATGTTGTTAATGGTGAGATAACCGTTTCCATACAGGAAACATTCGACATTCATTGAATAAATATTTACTATTATTTTTGAGATGTATAAAATCGTTTTCACGAAAACTGATTTTCAGTAAATTCTATTTTACAAGATTGCTGTCCAGTGAATTTCTAGTAGTGATTGGAATTGCCTTCTAAACATTTTGTTTAAGATAATGTGAATAGTTAATTGTTGATTACTATTAATATTATGTACGGTAGAGCAATGGATACCGCCTCGTTTTGAGGAATTGGAGAGTCGAGTTCGAATCCATTACATTCATTTGCGTGTTAATACCCTTGCGATAGATATGAATCCTCTTCTTCTCCTCCCAGCTATGGGTAAATAGCAGGAGAGACCGGGTTCTATAGCCTTGTATGGTAAGTGTTCTAACGCAGAAAGAAACATCAACCTATGCGGGAAAAAAACTGCCTCGTCAGTCTTGTATCGAAAAATCGCCTAAGCTTGTATCACATATGGCATATAACTGACTGTCTTCTTTCTCTTCCCTTTACATGTGCTATCCATTTTCTTTTGGAGAAAACCGGATGGAAGTCTTCAAATGATACGGTCTTTAATATTTGCTACGGCGTTTTGTGATTCTGTAGCAACTGCCTAGTTTATAGTGGTTTCCCAAGCGTAGCTTAGATGTGGCACAAGGCCAAAAGTATGGGTCACCCAATGATGATCGAACTCACTTCTCAGTCGTAATTGTTCTAGAGAGACAAGCTTGCTAACCATTACAACGCCTAGAGGTGCCCATAAGTGATTTTCTAAGAGAAGCTTAGATGTGGTACAAGGCCGAAAGTATGGGCCACCTAATGAGGATCGAACTCACTATTCAGTCGTAATTGTTCTAGAGAGAAAAGATTGCTAACCATTACACCGTCTGGGGATGCCCAACTGCCTAGTCTATGTGGCCTGTGAACGACCGCTTTCTTTAGGCTCTCATGAATTTTAATATTTATTCTTTTCAAACCATTTTTGATGATTGATCGCAAAAATCGTTTTATCCAGATAAAAGTTTAAATATTTCAGATTGATTTGACTCTGTGCATACCATCGGCATATGAGACTAGATCTGATGCGATTGTTTAACAATACAATTCTTGTTTTCAATTCAATATTTTGTTTTTATAGCGTCTTGTTGAGTTGGAAAACAAACGCTCATTGCGCAACCCATCTAGTGTTTGATTTTCTTTTTCTCCTAAGAGAAATGTGTTATAATTAATCCATACAATGAGATATTTGAAGTGTTTAGAATTTATTAATTCCATATTCTGAATTTTATGATTGATTCATGATCACTTCAAAACTTGTGAATGCAACTTTCAGTATTTATCAATTATTATTATAAAAATATTAGCATCAGTTTTCCTTTTTTATATGTGGTTGTCAAGATGAGATCAGCTTTTTATATCCGTTTTTTTTAATTTATTAAATATCTAGAACTTGATTTTTAAACTGTAAGACATGACTTCTTATATGATCTGAAATACGTAAATATATGTTAATACAAATCTGCTGACCCCCCTACACACACACTTATCGAAACTTTATAAAGCTGTGAAATTAATAGTAGCCACAGGGTGACAATTATACTAAATTTAGTATTTATCATATTATAATTTTCAAAGGTGAAGATCGTTCTAAAAAATAAGAAGAAATTAAATAAATCTACAATCATTTGCTTTGGGAGATTAACATATATATATATAATTAACATAAAATATAGATGCCTCCGTTTTGTTTGCTGGGTTTAATTTTTTTCGAGATGTTTTTTCAAAATTATAATTATATTTTTAATACACATTTTATAAAATCATTTCACCCCAAGCAAGGTGATATCGTGACTAGGACGTAAGAAGATATTGAGTGATAGAGAATATGAGACAAACTACTATTAAAGAGCGAGGACAATAAAAGAATAAGATGTAAGAAGACAGAAGAGAAAGATTAGCAATGCATTGAAATCTTTGACGATCAAAGTTGAATGCGAGGCTAGAAGTCGAAAAAGAGGTCCACGAGCGAGAAGTGCAATAGAAGAAACTGTTAGCAACTGTTGGTAACTTATGGTTACATTTAGCCATTTCAAATGTAAATTGATGAGAAATAGCTATCAGTCAAGATATGATAGGGGAAAGTTATTTAGAATAATTACGATGAAAGTATTTTTAGAAAAGATACAGGGAAGGAACGTTCCGCCAGTAGGAAATTCATTGAAGCCAAGTGACAGGTCAGGACAAGTAAATTCTTAGGATTATATGTCACACACGCACAAAAACACACACACACACACACACACACACACACACACACACACACACACACACACACACACACACACATATATATATATATATATATATATATATATATATATATATATAAAAGAAAGAGGCAGTGATTCCAACGAGAGAAAAGTATGTATATTAAAAAGAAGAGAGGTGCCGCAAACCTTTTTGGTTGTAATGTGTTGTTTTGGAAAAAAAATATTACGCTTTTTTTCCCTAATTTTACTACAAGGGTTTCTGGTCTCGTGTCCGTCTTCAGGTATAAGCGGAGATTTCCACATATTATTAAAAATAATTAATTTTTTCCTTATGTTTTCAATGTTAAATATTCTCGATATCAGACATTCGCTGTTTTTGTGTTAGCAATCCGAATGTCTTTCTTGAATTCTTAATTAATAATCTTAATGTCTTTCTTGAAGTTTTAATATATATATATATATATATATATATATATATATATATATATATATATATATATATATATATATATATACAACCCGTTGTGCCAGATTTCCTCTCTGCTGGTCACTCATTTTTAAACATTCTGCCTACTCTTGATTGTTCTTGAATAGACTTTGAAGATGTAAGCCAGAGTATGAATGTTGGCACCATTACTAAAGACCTGAAAGATCATATTGCTCCCACCATTGCTCAGTTGAGAAGACAGTGGGGCTGACACAAAAAAGACTATGCTGTTCCCTTTCCAGCTAAATAATTCAAAGGGTTTTTCAGTGATTCTTATGACAAATTCTATCAAGATGATTAAACGTCTTATCTGAAAACATGGAAAATTGACAAGTTTTTGGAATAGATTTTTTTTTAGATAGTAAATATTTTCCGGGATAGATAATCAGGCTGTTATACAGGTTGTTCAATATATAAAATTATTCTTCCCCATATTAATTTAACTTCGTAACGGCGGTTAGCCAGCCCGTATATATTTATTTCTTTATTTAGTCATGGGAAACAATTTTCCCTTTTTGTGAATGTTTATCATTTTTCATGCACATAATAGGTGGAATATAATATGCAAGTATTTGTTTATATACGCGGATTGAGATAAGAATGTGTATCGAGAAAAAACACTAAATTTCCTGTTAAAAATACCGTAACGACAAAAAAAAACAAAAAAAAAAAAATTACCTTAGCCGAAGAAGTCCTTCTCTAATCTCTAATTCTAATGAAATTTCGTACTGGGCTTAGCAGGGGTCCAAGATACGATATGCCGCTAAATTGGTTGCTGTATTACGTATCCTGTAAGCTGTATCTGAGGGACACACATTCAGACATTCAAGATTAGAGTTTTAGTATATATATATATATATATATATATATATATATATATATATATATATATATATATCTTGTTCTCATTCCTCAAAATGTAAGGATACCGCATTGCATATATAACCTAATATATATATATATATATATATATATATATATATAGATATACGTATAGGTTATATATGCAATATGGTTACCTTACATTTAAGGAATGAGAACACAAGAGTTTTATAATAGTATAATTTATTCAAATCCGGACTCCGCGCGCCTGTGTGTGTCTGTGTGTGTTCGCGCGTGTGTGTGTGTTGCCTCGTGCCCTCATCCGACGCTGGAACTTATATTCTTATGTACGATGGCTGGAACCGCCATGCCACCTATTCTGAGTGAACTTGTCCCTAATCCGTTCATATTTCAAGTCATTCCCTAGAACTATTGTTATGTGGAACAGACTTCTGACAGGACGCTTCATTAATTACTAAAAATCTTAACGCCTTCATGTCGAGGGGCAACTGTTTTCTATACTATACACACACACACACACACACACACACATATATATATATATATATATATATATATATATATATACAACACTAGTTACCTCCCTATATGCTCATATAACACTTCACATTCTGTAATTCTCTACATCGAGTGGTTCTTAGGCCTTTCATTGGGTGAACAATAGTTTAAGAAATCCAGTTACAGTTGCTGTGATTACGCTGTTTTGCACTCTGCAATCAGAGGATATATATGACAGATAATTATTGACCCTTGTATTGTCGGGGCATTGTCTTGCGAGATTGTTCAACAATGTGTTAATTCTAAGAAAGAAGTTGAGTGGAACTTTATCCTTAAGAAAAGAATACGGAGCAATATATATGAGTTGACACTGATTACCTGGCATCCCAAATGCTAGCTATTATGATCTAAACTGGTGGATCTATGCAATAGAACTCGTCAGAGTATTTGCTATGGAAATTGTAATAGCGTGTCGAGATGTTAGCAACAATTCTTGCGTAGAAATAGGGTTGCATGGTGGTAATAATTCATCACCTACAAGGCCATGTAATCGGTTTTTAACACTCTCAAGCCTGGGCACCGAGGATTGAGGATCACCAGTTCAGATTTCGCTGCTGTTCACTATTTTTTCTAAGGCACTTGTAAAGGTAAAACATTACAGAATGAGTATGTACCTTCTGGAGCGTTACAATGACTCCACCATTCTGCCGACATCTTTAGCGTTGCAAAGGTCGGTTCACCGAATACATGAATTTAATCGTGCTACTAGATGATCAGTTAGGTCCCCCTATTTCCTTCTGTTGAAATTGCTAAATGTAGCCGATGCTATTATTCCAACAATTACTTTTCTAGCATTTCCCACCTGTGGAACACACTTCCGTTTCCTTGCTTCCCTACAATCTTCAAAAATGTAAATGCAACGTCAATCGTCATCTATCTTTTGAACGCCGTTAATTTTGTCCCCTTCACCAATCCTCTCTATTCTTAGTCTTCGTTTTCAATTTCATTGCATGTAAACACATGTGTACTAGTGGCATTACAACCTTGCTTTGGGTGAATTGATTAAAAATAATAAAAAAATAAAAAAATTGGAATTCCACTTGATATTCTACATATATTTTTGGTTTAATATGTTAAAAATCCCGTGTTTTATATAATTATTTTATATAATTATTTTTATCAAATAGAGTTATTTATTTTTTATTTCTAAGATTTTTATATAAAAATTTTCCATCATTTCTTCCATCATCTCCATAACAGATGCCCACAAGCATGTGAGGCTCGGGCTCTGGCTTTAGATATCACGAAGGCGTTTAGAAGGTTATGACATGCTCTTATCATGTCTCTGTTCGACTTAATCAAATCGTTCTAAACAAATCTGGTAATAAAATTCAAGTTAAACGGCAACGTTACTAGATTATTTCCCATAAATGCGATGGTCCACTATCCTTGGGCCTAGTTGGTTTCATATCTGAATCAACAGCCTACCCGACGCCATCAGTCCCCAGCGATATTTATACTGATAACACAACTATTTAAACGTATCTGAATAGTAACATCGATAAGTCTTAAAAAAAAGTATGTTAATTGGGGCAAGAAATTGTATATTTTAACGCTTCTAAGACAAAACTGCTATATATTAATCCTCATAGAAAACCTTTAGCCAGTTGCTGAAATGAAGGAAAGCAACACATGGCGCTTTTTTTTTGTCTCATATTTTCCACTGATATGAAGTAGAAGGATTATATTGAATGAAGTGTTATATGTAAGGATTAATGGATAGCGGCTCGCATTGAGGAATCGGAGAGCCGAGTTCAAATTACAGTCGAATACATTACATTCTTTTTCGTGCTTGGAAAGGTATAAATCATCATCTTCTCCCCCCAGATGACTAAATAGCAGGACAGACTGGGTTCTATAGCCTTGGATGGTAATTGGTCTACGGCAGAAAGAAATGGCAACTTACTGCGGTAAAAATCTGCCTCGTCTCTCATGTATCGAAAGATACATGATCGCCTAAGCGTGTTTCACGCATGGCGCTTAACCGATTGATTTGATATTAGGAAAGTTGGTTCACTGTGCTTATCATGTACAATTATGAATCTAACATTCGTAAGTGCATAGAATATTGATAATATATCTGGTCTGATGATCCTACTATATATCTCACTATTCACGACAAATACAAAGAATGGTCTGTAATATTATAGATCGTGATCTGGCATCTCGTCATCAGTCACCTTACTACCGCTGTGATATATTTTCCTTCTATCTTTTCTATAAATATTTTCATGGCAATTGTTCTAATGAGTTTCCCTGCTTGGAATCGTGTCCGCTTTAATTTATTTTGTCTCGAACCAAATCCACACTGATATATATATATATATATATATATATATATATATATATATATATATATAAAAAAAATTAACTGAAATTTGTGAAAATTGTCAAAAAGCAAAATGAATTGAGCAAAACAGGCGTACTTAGATTGCCTACAAAGAACAGTGCAGTGCAACACTATACACCCCAAGTAGACACCAAACGTTTTCGTACCAACACCTTCACCAACAAGGACGGCTGCAAAAGTCACTACAAATCCGTAGAAATGTCACGTCGCCTACACACTTTAAAACATGTCAGGTATCGAAAATATTTCCAATAATTATCAATCTAGGTGTTGTATTTTATATGTTCTTCAACGAATAAAATCACATCATAGAGCTCATTGAATATAAAAAATAATTACAACGGAAAATACCGCCAAAATCTTTGCGGACGTATTTGTAAACATACCACGTGTTATGTTTGGACCATTTAGATGATGACAATAATAACTATTTTTACCACTCCCAAAAATTTTCTCGAACCAGTGTAAAATTATTTCCTAACCAATAAAAATCTTGCAGTTAAAATGTTTACACCTCTATGTGAAAGTAGATATTTTATCCGAAGAGATGATAGCAGCAGCCGGCAACAAAGATCTTGTCCACGCACACAGTAGAAGAGATTAACCAGCAAATGCCTACTAAGCCTCTGTCTACGAACTCACAGACACGTTATGCTAACCGTCATAATTGCGTCCACATATTAACACCGTAATAAGAACACTTAATTACTGGATACTTTGAATATACGCTTTTTGGTGCTGGAGGGTGTCGTCAGTAATGTTCTGATTTGGATCATTGGGTAGTTTCTGATCTTTCAAGCATCATACTAATCTCACCAAGTCGACCTCATCAGAGTCTCTGATCCGCCCTGTAAATTAAAAGCTTGCAGACACTGACTTATATTAGGCAAACCATAACCTGCTATCACGTATTGTGTTGGAAGTTGACCAACAGCCAATCACAATTGTGTGGGCTCTATTTAAATTGTTTACGGGGGAATATTCTTTTTTTAAAAAAAAAAATGTGTGGATAACCTATCACCGGATAGTCAGAAGGTAATTATATGCTTTCTGTTTTTTCTTCATTTTTTTTCTTCCCCTCACACATCTCCCATCAAGTTTCTTCTCGTCAGCTAAGGGTTACTGTTATAAAAAAAAAATCAACCATAAAATAACTAAAAACTTACATTAAAACTAATTTCACGGCAAGAATAATTGATCATTTTATTGCTGTTGCATGTTTGTGAAAAGAATATATAAATGTTATTTTAAGTGACCTTGTGTTTCTACTTTTCCTTCAGGAAATAAGATTTAAGAATAAGCTTCAGGAATAAGCTTTTCATTAATAAGATGTGATTTTGTTGTTAACTCTTTGGAATCCCGAAACACGGATGGCAACGTAAATCTTAGTCGACAGATCTCGACTAGTGCATGAGTAAATTGGCGACTTGGCCAAAGTTTTACTGTTGAAATAGGTAGCTGTGGCGTTAAGTTCTAGTCTAATAGATTCTTTTTTCTCTCTTCTCCCCATCTTTCTTCCCTGGAACCAACGATTTTAAATCGCCTTTTTCTGTGTTTCTGAATATCGTTCTATTATTGTCCTTTTTCCTCACTAGATTATTCCCACGCACTTTTCCTTTCAGTAAGTCCTTACGTCTTAAGGACATTATGGTTTTGCTTTAGGCGGAACAAGTAAAACAAATATCAAGTTCACATTTTTTTATAACAAAATAATCAATCATAAGATTTCGATTAAATATGGAGTATATCGTCAGTCGCCTGCAGTTAACTATTTCGGTAAACTAGAATTTTAAATATCCTTACAGTATTTAGTTGAAGTTAACGGTAACATTTTTTCTCGAGACTTAAAACTTCTACAATTCATTCAGTTTTGTAGTCCAGTCGATCTAATTTGAATAAGCTGATTTGTTTGGAGAAATACTTTTACAAATATGCTACATTGTAAATTAAGTAATTTCTTTAATTTCATTTAATTTTATAGGACTTCATGTTAACCAATATTTTTTTACCTTTTTAACAGCAAAGAATAAATTCTTATAATTACTTACTCTTGAGCATGCAACTTACAACTTGCTATGCGTAAATATTTCTAGCTTTCCTTCTTTATTTCTTCTTTTATTTTCTCACTGATGTCCAGTCACGAATTTGATATGTATTTTTCTTTTTATGCGATTAAAACGGAAGATTCCATTATTTATTAGGCATTGACAGGGGACATTAAACACTTCTAATTTCCTTTCTTTCTTTCTTTGTTTCTTTCTTTGTTACATTTAATTTCTGATAGAAACCAACTCGCATCTCCGATGTTTTTTTTTTTTTTTTTTTATATATATTTTCACCCGATAAAAACGGAATAGTTCATTATTTATGAGACATTGCCTGGAGGCGTTAAACACTTCTATCCTCCCTGCTTTCTCTTCATCATTTCTTTCTTTTTCTCATGGAAATCAATTAGCATTTCTCATATGTCTTTTGCGTATTTCCACACGTTCAAAACAGAATAGTCAGTTAATAGGACGGAAAGGTTGTGTTAATAAAGGGAAGGACAACAGAATTATAATAAGTTGTTTTAAAAATTATTACTTTTGAAAATATTTTTACGTTGATAATTACTAAGCTTAAGTTAATTTGGTTCATGGCCACAACATATAATATCCAATGAGGATGAAGTTCAATTTTCATTGGATCTGGTCAATTATATGATATCCATATAATTAGATGCTAAAATGATATTTACAAACTTTAGACTTGTTTAGCAAAATCACACTCGGATGGAGTACCTAGTAAGAATCCAAATCATTTTCTCAGTAGAAAATCGTCACCTAGTGTAGCTTTTTCTTCGTGCTTTGATTTTTACTTACGTGGGCTTGGTTTTGCGTAAGTGCGTATTTGTAGAATACCCATTAACGATGGAGCTCAATATTCACTAGTAAAATTTAGCTAGATTAACCCGCTATGGATTATTAATGATGAGATGCCTAGACTTTTCCTAAGCTTAGTTTTCCCTAAGCTGCAGGTATGAGGTACATAGTGAGTACTACGGTTCCAAATGTGACGTCACCCTGGTTCTGCTTCTGTGCTATCCTGTGACGATCTAACCCTTGGCTGGTTCGGATGGAAATCTGGTTAGATTCGATATCAGCTTTGTCGTTCCCAGTTACCGGAGTAACTGCTTTGATTTCTAGTCCAGACCACCCACGTTGTGATTTGATCTTAGGTAGACGAAATCTATCAGGCGTCGGGCCGTGGTGAAAGCTGAATCCGGGGCAAAGCTGATACCGCACAAGTATATGTAAAAGAAAATAATGTAACAACAAAAAAGATTCAAATGTGTTGAAACCCCCCCTCCCCCCCCAAAAAAAACCAAGTGTCTTTATATCTGTTTGCTGAATACAGGACTGAGTCTTTCTCCAAAACAGCTTCTGTGGATTCGTGACACTTTGTGTTTCTTATGAGAGTCTTAATATCTTAAGTTGTTTTTTAATAAACTGGTTTTTGGTATCTTCCGCCGATATTCGTAAAACTTGTTTTGGTGGTGTGAGTCTAAGTCGTTCTTCAAAAAAAATGTTTTTGGTTAGAAGTCGGAACGTGTGGAAATCTTTCAGTCAGCTTCTGCGAGGCTGGTCTTCGAGCTCACAGTTCAACTGCAACTCAACTCTGTGACTCCAACTGTACTCTGGGGACGTTCGTTTATATGGAGGCCGACCAAACCCGGGTGGGGTCCTGTCGTGGCTTGGGTTCCTCGATAACTCCAAATCCGCAATAAGAATTTCCTTTTTTTTTCGGATAGGAAAATTTATCAGTTCCCATTTTTGGAAGTCAATTACTTTCTGTTTTAGAGTGTTTCTTAAGAGAATTGTCCTCCTAAATTCTTCCTTTCTCATATTGGTATCTCACACCAACCCCTCATAGGGCGTCAACAGGTTTCCCTTCTTTCTCATATGTTTTAGACTCTAAGTACAGTACATTATCAAACGTGGCAATGGATTGGTGTATTAATGCATTGCTTCGTGAATTTGGTGACATAGTGATTTTGAGTTCAATCGGGCAGTGTTTACTTGGACTCATTGGAAAAGGGCGAGCAATAACCGAACAGTACTATAAATACGATGTCCTTAGACATAGGCAGTGGAATGAGAATAGTCTAATCTGATTAATTAAATAGTTACCCAGATCAATATACATCTGAAGAAGATCGGAAGGCACATCAGCCGAAAAGTTGTGATAGTAACAAGAAAGATGAGGACAATCGACCGAATATATATATTGTAAATAATTAAGATAGAAATCACCTTTGTTATTATTAAAGATTTCTCTGTGCATTATTTGGTTATTGGGTTAGATTAGCTATGGTAGTCATGCTCGTTAAAACTGTGGTAATATATCAATCTATTAGTTGCTTGGTATTGCTTATTACCAATGTAGCATCAGCTTCTTCCTCTTTCTTATCCGGTAGAATACCAAGAATATTTAACGGGTAGAAATTCATGTATATATATATATATATATATATATATATATATATATATATATATATATATATATATATATATATGTTTCGGGCACGCAGCTGGAAGGCCGGAGGGAGAGCTCATCCGCGATGCAATTCTCCCTCCTTCTGTTCCTGCCTGGCGAAAACGCGTCGGTGGGCAGCTGAGGACCTGGGCTAGCACAATCAAGGATGACCTAGAAGTACTATCGAGTCCACAATTAGTTGGTCTTCGTCGATGGAATCGCGATTGGCTCGCCATTTCGTGTGACCTGGCTCAGGATCGGCCACAAAGAACGTAACGGTACACAAGGTCGAATTTTCAAGGCACGTCAGCGTATATGACGGTTCCGTATAGGATGCAGGTTCGAATCCTGTCAAAGAACGAATATTTTCTATGAAAATTTCTCGGACATTCAGGCCGGTAAATGTTATTTAATACTGTTTATCATAAACAGAGCATTTGCTTAAATACTTGTATCTATAAATAATAACGTTAAACATAAAATGTCTTTAATATATATATATATATATATATATATATATATATATATATATATATATATATATATATAAAGAAATATAGTCTTAAGGTGTGCTATATTTATGGGATAAAGTGCTCAATATCAGAGATAGAGCGTGTGTAAATATAAAAAGTGACATATCGTCAGGCCTGACGATTGCATATAGCATGAAATAGACTGTCGCCCTAAGTGTTGACTTTATTGTCACTTTATATTTTCAGATATATATATATATATATATATATCTTCAGATATATATTCGCTATATATATATATATATATATATATATATCATCCACAGACAGACTGTTTGCTGTATCACATCTCCTCAGTGTGGTTAGATATCCTATTGTGTGTATATATATATATATATATATATATATATATATATATATATATATATATATATATATATGAAGAAAACTAAAAAAATTTCAGCTATAGTGATTGGTACTTCAACGCGCAATTGTTTTCTATATAATATTTTATGTCCTCCTCGTTTCTTTTCACTCTCAGTCCCCACTTGCATCTTAGTGGCTTTTAGCGCATTTTTTGTTGTGTGTTTTTTCTACTGACACCAATTTTTGGAGTCTTGATTAGAAGCGTCGGGATGCTCTCAACAAAATGGCAGTAAACAGTTTGTGTATCTTCTATTTCCTCTATTGTTTGTGTCTAACTCGGCTAGCCAAGGTCATTGAATATCAGTATACTGATCGACAATAAATTATATTTTTTTATCACTCAGGTTATTCCACCATTTTAAAAATTCATGAATATAAACGCCTTTGTCTTCTGCTCTTTAATCCAGTCCGTATTTTGCCTGAAAAAAAGGCGCAACTGGGGAACATTTTTGTAGGTCTATTATTTTGTTTCAGGCAAACGCAACAAACGCTGACAATATCGATTTTCAGTCATGATTGTTGGCGATCTACGCACATTAAATTTTATTTTAATCAAATACTGATTGATAACCAGCGTTTTTTTTTATTATTTTTTTTATTAACCTTTGTTTTGGTCTGTCTGACTGACTTGATATGATGTTGTATGCAATATTCTCGATTAAGATTAATTAAATAATTTCTCGTCTGAGTTCAACTTGACTGATGTCGAATTTTTCTCACACATTTTTTAACAGTTCACCCTTAAGTTATATTCGCGTCTGTTAAAAAATAAATTACATAATATATAAAAAAAACTACTTTCATTCGCAAGTATTTCGTGTCTGTAAAACTTTCAAAATAGAATCAGATATCTGATAGTTTTGTCTAAAACAAGGTGTCAAGAAATATAAAGATTTTTCTCTAAGCCGCAGGTATAAAGTATATAGTGAGGACTGGACTCATTTTTCCCTGCTTCGCCAAATATTTCATCTTCCATGAGTGATTGAGGTTTTATGTTGAATCAACTTTTATTTACCTTATTTATATTCGAACTATTGTCTTCATTTTTGTTGTTTTCACAACATCAAATGCAGCATTAATCAGCAGGAAGGTTAGGTTTCAAACTCCAAGTACAGCGAATTGTCCTACGTGACAATGGCTTGGTGTATTAAAGCGTTGGTTCGTGAATTTGCTGACACAGTGATTGTGAGTTCAATCGAGCAATGACCTCAGTGGAAACGAGCGAGCAATAACCGAACAGTACTATAAATACAATGTCCCTAGACATCGGTAGTAGAACAAGAACAAGAACAGTCTACCCTCATAAATTAAATAAAGTGTTACCTAGATCAATATACACCTGAAGAAGGGAAACGGCCGAAACGTCGTGATAATAAAAAGAAAGATGAGTACAATAGTCCGAATAAAAAAAAGTGTAAATAATTACATGAGAAATCAACTTTGTTATAATTAGATATTTCTCTGTTGATTATTTGGTATTTTGGTTTAGTTAGCCTTGGTTATGCTTGTTAAACTGCGTCTTGACTTTGTATCAATCTATTGCTCTCTTGGTAATGCTTACTACCAATGTAGCTTCAACTTCTTCCTGCTTCTTAGCAGGGGAACGAGAACAGTCTTCCAACATAAATAAAGTGTTACCCAGATTAAAATACAACTGTAGAAAGCTGGAAGTCACAATGGCCGAAATGTTGTGATTATAACAACAAAGAAACTTTAAATCATAACATTAGAAAGGATTTTCAATATGAAACAAGATGTTTGCTTTCACTAAAATCGGATTTCAACACTCAGTGCGGTAAATTCTTTCTCACACACGCTTACATTAATAAATAGAATTTAAGAATATTTGGGATAATTCCATGTACTTTGAAAGTTATGTCCATCTCAATTATTCCTAATACTCACTGCTACTTCAAATTATTTTTTCAGAAGAAAGATCCACTTCAGTCTATTTTTCTTTAACATTTCACCCTAAGCAAGGCAATAAAGCCACTACGTCACAAGTGTGTTACTTTGTGAAAGAATAAAAAGGAAAGAACCATTATTAAGAATCGGGAACAATAAAAGGAAAGCAATGCAGAAGTCGACAGATAAGGATTGATATTTCATTTAAATTTTTGAAGATCAAAGTTGGCTGCACAGTGAGTTCCACAAGCAAGAATTGAGACAGAAGAAACTGTTAGCATAAAACCTACGCTTACATATAGCCATTTCAACAGTAAAATATTGAGATATTTCTGAGAATCTAGTACAACGCTTAAATAAATACAGTCTGGGTACCATAGACTAAAGTTAATCAGAACAATTACGATAAGAGAATTTATAGAAATGCCGGCGGCGGGAAATTGACTGAAGTCGAGGTGCCAAGTCAGAACCAAAAAACTTGCAGATTATTCTTTGGATTTTATCAAGAATCTCTAAATATACGACAGGAGATGCAGACCAGATGTGGCAGCAATATTTGAAGCAAGGACGAATGGAATACTTGTAAAAATGTCAGATAGATTTTGGAGTGTAAAATTGTCGAACTCAATGTAGTGAAACATTTTTCCAAGCAGCAAACTTAAGAATTGATTCAATATACACTTTCTACTTAATGTTATCTGAAAAATTTATAAAGAAAAATGCGGAGAATAAAATGGACTGAACATGGGATAAAATGCCGAAGTTCAGAGAAAATGGAACTAGAAACAGTACATACCAGAAAGAGGGAGTTGGAATTTCTCGGTCGCGTAATGAGAAAAGACAACTGGACAATCACTTCACAGTGGCGAAGAGACATTTAGCAATAGAAGCATGGTTCTGCAGAAGGATAATGAGAACGTTTCTTGAGCAACAACAAGGATTTGGAGAAAAGTTAAACAAAAATGAGACTTATGATTTACACAAGGAAGATGTACTTGGAATATCTAGGAAAGTAGGCTTGGAAAATTTGATACTCACAGGATATATTGAAGGAAAAGTCACAGAGAAAAGCAACGCCTAAGCTACTTAGCGGTTTTGAGTGGGTTCAGGATTTAGTAGAGATCACAAAAAGAAAAAAAATATATTGAGAGCTACAAAGGAAAGGAAATTTTGGAGTGCCATGATCACTTACGCCCTGAAAGAGAAGAAGAAGAAGAAGAAGAAGAAGAAGAAGAAGAAGAAGAAGAGCAACAACAACAACAACAACAATACACCTCCGGTTTTCGTATATTAAAACAGGGGAGATAATCGCGTAACAATAGTTAGCAAATTTTAATAATGTTTGATAAAGTAGAGGCAACTATAAGTAAGCATTTAACAATTGGGGTTTACGAAATTCGGCTTCGAAATCTTTCAACAATCCTCGTGCATGAACGTTTTTCTGCAAAATAAATTTGGTAAAAAATACATCTAAGCCGCCCACCAGGGAAATAGAGATTATCCATAATGCATAATGCTTTCTTAGCTGATGGCATTTTATCGATTAGATAATGATGACGAGTCCCACTTAAAAGCATATAGTCCTCTACAGATTCGCGTTTGGCTGGCGTAGAAACCACAAAATATATTTTGACAACCGACTTTGATAAAGCATCAGAGAAATAACTGATTCAATTATAGTTTTGAATTAGTTTATTAAAAGTGGTTAGTAATTTATGGTTAAACTTGGAGCGATATTGCATTTCTCTAGCTGTATAGATAGGCAATTCTCGACAGACATATAAATTGGTTTGATATTCAGCGATCGATGTCAGATGATAAATCGACAGATTCAATTCCAACGTCATTGGATCAACCAGTACTTAGTTGAATAATGCTAATGCTAGTAAGAGATGCAAAAACTAGTAATGTTAAGCGTGAAAGCAACTGAAAAACAACATGACTATACACACTATAACAGAAGACACTATTAATAGTCTTCTTTGTTTATGCGCCGTGTCCCTTTGGGTCGTGGGGAAACATGCCTACTTCCCCCATATACTATCCTATTTAGCGCTTAGGTTAGTCATTTTGATCTCTCTCCCAATCCCTGTTCTGCCATCCTAAGTTCGTTAGATAATTGATTGGTTGCTTTCAGCTGTCACATATGACGTCAAATATATCATCTCTGTATCAATATCTCTAGTGACAGTTTATTTATTATAGAAAATTCAACTGTCACTTTCTGAGTATAAGCGTTATTTTTGTTTCCATTTTCATTAAAATTTCCTCGTTGCACACATTTTCAGTCTATGGTATTCTCAGTATCCTTCTGTAGAATAACATTTCTGCTTCTTCATAATAAATCCAGTGCAGCAGAATGCCTAACAACCGGACTAAGAATGCCTTCCGGATATGAGGAATTGGTTACAAAGTCGGGATATGAGGGGTTATATTCAGATTAAAATAAAAGAACTGAAATTAGGTTTAACATTTATTTTCAATGTTTTATATTGAATAAAATAAGCTAATGGTGAGTGAAATAAAACAGAATTTATTTTGAGGAAGAAGAAATAATCTAATGTTAATGAAAATTTATTAAATTAAGTAGGCACGTATGTGAAACAAATAATGTAACGAGGATTTTTAATCGCTGCTGCCTGATGATTCTTTCTTTTCTAATGTCATTCTCAACTTTTTTCGAATTTCCTTTTGCTTTTGTTCTTGAATTTTTTTTAACGAAAGGCACATTTTAACACTACGTGCGTTACTGCAATCATTATAGCTGAATGATAGCTTTCTTTCCATAAAACTGACAAACTTTTCAATAGCTTTTTTTTCAATTTCAGTCCAAGTTTTATCACAATCATGTTTTTTTAATTTTCTTGCTCATTGAAACAGTTTGAACGCTGGTTAATATTTTCTTTGGAAGAATTATATCATACAATGTTGGCATTTCTATGTTGAACTCAGCCATTACTTACGATGAACTTTCATTAGCGTCTAGTCTGTTTATAATTTACACTTTTTACGAGTTGTTCTTTTTCTCTTATCCCGCCATCTTTTTTACTAATACAAGCCATTAAGCAATTATCCAAAGTAAATTTCCTGGAAAACAGAAATCTCAAATCAGTTACATATTACCCAAATAGTTCAAATATACACATCAAAATCCTGTCCGGATATGAGGGATTCTGGATATGAGGGATTCTACTGTACTTCATACCATATTACTTGTTACTCTGACAGTTAAACATGTATTGCTGAGTAGAACTTCCTATTTTTCTTAGTAATGTGACAATGGACTAATCCAATTCATAATTATAACAAGTACTTACATTAGAGTAGGTTTCGAGTAGTATTTGATGTACTCATGTATTTCCTTTCTACGAATGAGTATTTAATGCACCTCTGCTTTGATTCCTCTACCTAGTCTTCTGTTCCTTCGACACTCTCTCTAAACTACATCGGTCATAATTCTAGGATATTGTGAAAATAGGAAACAGTACAACAATTTGTTTAAATTTTCGTCTACTTCTTTATGTGACGTGGCACCTAAGAACGTAGGCGATCATGAACAAAGGCAACCTTACGACAACATGGTAGAAACTAGTTAATAACTTCAGAATTACCTCGAAATACTACTACTGCTACTAGGTAAATACAAATCTTCATATTTTAACATTAATTACAGACTTCTATGGGTTTTAAATATTACTTTCGGGTCGACTTTCAGCTCGCTTCAGTCGAGGGGTTTCGGTTTTTCGTATGGCAAATTTATAAGAATGTAGAAATAATTAAATTATTTCATCTTTATTCGACACCTTAATTCAGCACAAACTTTCTTCGTATACGCAACCGATCTCCCTAATTTGTTTACATTTATTTTGCGCGCAATTTTTATTTACTTTTAAAATCAGCATTCTTTACGATCCTTCCACATAAAGTCACCGTTAAAAGATATTAGGGAAACCTGAAGTATGTAATATTTCGGATACGGCACAGTACGCGTTGTAGAAAAAGAACAAAATGTTTTTTTTTCTTCTCTCTATCACTTGATATCGTCTAATTAAGCCGTAATTAAAACTTACGCCTTAATTAGACGATATCAATTGCAATTGTGAAAAAAGTGAAGTTAAAGTTAATAAAGAATTTGTTTTTTTGTTTTTTTTAACCTTTCACTCTGTTCCATATTTAACTTTAACATTAAATGAGTTATTTATTAAATTTTTAATCGCGTGTAACTACAGTAATTACTACCTGTTTCTTCAGTCAGTTTATGATTTGCCAAATCGAAAAACGGACTGACGGATAGACACGGGTAAACTTCGCTTTATTTATATAGATTAATATAGGACCAGACTATTACTGTTATTTTCTGTTATTACTAAAACAATATTGAAACAATGCGGGAGAATATAGACAAAAAATTAAAATTAAATATTATAGAATTAAAATTGATATAATGGTAGTATTAGCAGTTTCCTTCTAAGGAAACATTCGGCATTCATTGCCCGAACATTTTTTACTATTGTCTTTTGAATTTTATAAAATCTTTTTGTTAAACGAGTTTATCAGGAAAATAGTTTTCTCAAGTTCAGAAGCTACCATTGCTCTTTCCTGTATCGACTGGGATTTCTTTCCTAACCTCGGAAAATTTTAAGATAATGGCTACGCTATCGATGAACAATATTCTACTACATGGATTTCTCCTATTATTGACATTATTTTATCTGTCATAATAACATCTTATTTCACGGACAGAAAGGAAAAGAAAGACAAACATGCTTTGTTATCAATGAGGGTTTTTGCCGCAACGTGATACAAAAAATTATATATGTTATATAATTATATATATAATTGCACGAGTCCAAAGTAGAGAAAATATACCACGTATATGCGACAACAAGCAGTGAGAAACGTGGAGGGAAACGAGAACTGGAGTTGCCAGAGATTCCGTTGTATTTCTGGGGAAGCCATATTCAATTTTCCATATTCGAGCGGGCCGGATTTATCTGCTATGTCGCTATCAAAGTCATATTCTGCAAACTAGAAACGGCGAGCTATGGCTTTCTGTCAACATGTGGAGTGAGTTTCAGAGATATTTCCTATATCTGGTGATGATATAATTTCATATGAAACCGGCAGCATGGGTTTGTAAGCCGTATCACGTGTCAGCTGGCACGTGAACCTAAGAACGAACAGATCGGGTGTCGTATTTTTAGGCCTTTACCTGTCGGGCTTGTCACTTCTCTCTCAGTCGTTAACCACGTGACTTTATCTCAACCAAAGGGAGATAATCATCTTTTGTATCCCTACAGAGTAATAAAGATTGAGTTCAACTGTTTAACGCGAATCATGTTAAATTTCGTTGAGACAGATTTTGTTTGTTTGTGTGTTTATGTGTCGGTATTATATATATGTGCGTTGCCGGGTGGTTATGCTATTAGCTTTCACATCCGGGTTCGAATGTTACCATAATCGATTTTTTTAGATGGTGACTTTTCTATGTGCGTTGTGATGTAATTGTTAATGATTCAGTATGAGAAGTTCGAATTCCAGTCGTGTTCGTTACCTTCACTTACGCGCAAATACCATTGAGAAAGGTATGAATCCATCATGTCTCTCTACCTCCCCATCTATGAATTAAAGAGCAGAACAGATTGGATACTATAACCTTATTTGGCAACCAGTCTACCGGAACAACAACCGACTATGGGAAAATCTTCTGCCTAGTCAGTTAAAAGTTCAATGAGTGTATCGCGTATGACAGTTAACTGACTGACTCCTCGAAAATATCGACCAGTGTGCAGTATCGATACGAAGTACGTGAAACCCATAACACAGCTTGAACGAATACTTGTTTATAAAACCGTGTCGATGCATATACTAACAGGAAGTCATAAGTCATCGTGACCGAGGTTTGAGTGTACTGGCCCTGTTAAAACTATCAATTACGCGCTCTCTCTTAGAAAATGGGTATCTAAATGTAGCTGCGGTATAAACTAAATTTAGATTCGGTAGATAATGAAGAAACCTAAATATGTCTGATCAGGCGTCTGCAATAGGGATCAGCTAACCATCCTAGATAGGCATACTCATAAAGATTAATCTGGTATAGATTTATAAATGGGTTAAGCATAATTTCTTTAAAATTTCTTTTTTTTTCTTGTAGTACAGTTTATCCACCGTAGAATATTTAATGAACCTATATAATCAGGCTGTTCTGATAGAATTAGAAATGCCAGCAGGATAAATTAGTTGCGGCCACAGTCTTAATACTATAAAATAGGCAGATGGCACACTGTTGATAGTAGACACAGAAGGGAAGCTAAAATAATTCTTACAGAATTTAGGGAAGAAAATCGAAAAGAAAAGAGTAAATATTAATTACAAGTCATGGTTCTTAGCTAAAGAGACAGTCATATATGTAAATTACAAAATAGAGACATCAAAATCAGACCAGTCCAACGATTGAAATATCTAGAAAGTGATTTAACAGAAAAGAGAAAATGCAACACTAAAATTTAAGAATCATTGGCATAGCGAAAATTAGCCTTTTAAAAGCTAATAATCGTATAAAGAAACATGAATACAAACAAAGAAATGTATACTTTGGTTACAAGGAAATAAGTACTGAAAAGTTATATAATATAGCGTTTCCTATACTGCAGTAAATGCTGGGCAATCTATTCGCAGACGGCGAAAAGACTTGAGTCAAAATAAATGAGGTACTACAGAAGGATGCTGAGAATATTGTAGAGTGAACATGTGAGAAAATTGAAACAGACAAGACACGGAAACTTAACATCAGAAAGAGATGAAATTTCTAGTGCAAATAATGAGGAATTAGGGTTTGGAAAATTTGTCACTGACAAGAAATATTGGTAGTAAAAAGGACAGAAGAAGACTGCATAATCCAGTTATGGAACATTGGCGGAACAAGCTTTAAGAGAGATAAAAAAAATCAATTATAAAGATCAAAAAAGAAAGGAAATTGTGGAAAACCATGATCGACAATGTCTTAAAGGGCCATAGCCCTTAGAAGAAGAAGAAGAAGAAGAAGAAGAAGAAGGGGGGGAGGAGAAGAAGAAGAAGGAGGAGGAGGGGGAGAAGAAGAAGAAGAAGAAGAAGAAGAAAAGTTAAATACGACAGCGGAACCATAATTTAACTCCTGCCAAAAATGTCTTCCTTTCTTCTTTTAATTTTAGCTATTATTAGTGTCTCAAAGATCCTGACAATTAATGAACAGCCATTTGATTATGAATAATATTTCTCTAAAGCAACCCATAAATAATGCTTCTGTACTGAGAAGTGTGCGTATTTATAGAGACGTTTGAATCAGATAGTTCTTGAATTAGAAAATATCTCATACTCTAATGTAATTACATAAATCCTTGACATATTTGACAACCTGTGATACATGTTACAGATGGATGCGTTGAACTACGAAATTTCAAAATGGAAGCGTTTGCATTTGTTCACCAATTAGAGAAACATTGCGATAAAATACTAATTTTAGAATTTTCAATAAATAAATAAATAAATCGAATCGCGAATTCGTAAGTTGTTTTCTTTATATCAAAAATAGTTTCATAGAAGATGGGCATGTGATTTCATCTGTAAAGCTTCAGGTTTCAGTTTGAATACATATTTGAGGTCATTAAGTTTACAACATCATCGTAATAAAGCCATATCAATTTTTAAGATAAGATAAACGTTTGATGTTTTCGAGGTAAGGTCGATTGGATTTTTCAAAGTTATTTTAATTGTTAAATATTGATGCTGAAATCCAATTTAAGATTTTTATTATGTTATTCATTTTTTCATATTGTTTACTTAATACGATCTCCACCTAAAATAAAGGGTTATGAATTAGGTTCTTCCATGAAATTTGGTGGGAGAGATAAGAAATTCTGATTATGAAGACAAATAGGAAAGATATCGAGTGACTTTATTGATTGAAGGATGTGTTTTCCTGAGTTCTTTTCAGGTTATTTAAAGCCAGAAAATATTTTTACATTGTAAGATGTTTTGAGTTAATAAAGATTTAATAAAAGTCTTAAAAAATTAATCCATAGATGGGGGAGAAGAAGTGGATTTTTACTATTCCTAAGGGTATTTTAACCATGTAAATATAGCGAACATTACTAGAATTGGAACTCGGCTCTCCGAGTAAAAATTCTGATGTGTTATCTATTACACCACCTGCACACCTAGGTACTATCCTGGCTCAACGTTGCTTAACTGTAAGCGGAGCCGGAGTTTCAAAGTTATATTGCCGAACGCTAGTTGACCTTAGATTTTTAGTATTGTGGACGTCGAGGAAGCATACTCATGGGAGCCTGTTTAGCTAAGTTGGAACTACTGGGAAGAGGTTGTTCAAAATGTGACATTAATCCTCGTTTTTATGCTATTTTCATCGTCTATTTTTCATTTATTTTTATTTTTATTCTTAAATTGTAGCATCGATTTCGTTGTTCTTTAAAGGCATCACTACATTGTTGAATCTTGTGGAAAAAGGATAGCCCAACATGCTAATTACAAAATGGAGATACCAAAATCAAGCAAGGGCAACAATTGAAATATCTATGAAAACTTTTAACAGAGGACGGAAATTGCGACACTGAAATCAGAAGCCGCATTAGTTTAATGAAAGACGGCTTTTTAAAGTATTAAGCGAAGAGAAAAATTTCGTTTGGAAACAGAGAAAAGCGATATATACTGAAGTATCATGTAATATAGGTTCTTCTGTATGGCAATGAATGCTGGACAATCTCTTCACATGTGAAGAAGTGTCTTGAAACAAAACGAAATTGTTTCTACAGAAGGATGCTGAGAATACCATCAAACGAACATGTGAATAACGACGAAGCGATAAGGACACGTATCAGGAAGATACAATTGAAATATCTAGGACACATAATGAGGAAAGGGGGCTTAGAAAATGTAATACTCACTGGAAATATTGAAGACAAAAGAAACAGGAGAAAAATACGCATAAACAGCCTAACTATTAGGTTGGTGCAAAAATAATGACGTAATAATGTCGTTTTTGACGTATTTTAACGTCAAAAACGACATTCTTACGTCATTATTTTTGCACCAACCTAATAGTTTAAGTAAATGGATAGCGGAAGATGTCTTAGGAGAAGTCAAAAGATCAAATTTTTTTATAGCTACAAATTGCAGGAATTTGAGGTGATCAATGATCACCAATATGTTGAACGGACACAGCATATTGAAGAAATCAATATTCGTATAAATTAACATTGTGAAGATGCTATGTTTTATATTCTGAATTAATTAATTGCATTAAAACATCTACCATAACTTTATTTATTACTAATTCACCAAGTACTCACCGACTAGTATATTGGTTAACATACTCACAGGTGTTGTTGATGTGATTTCCGTAACAAGTAGTCTTTTCATGTGGTGATCTTGTTAGTCTCACACAGAGACTTACATTGAGTACAGAGTTGGCCTTCTCCATAAGTTTCGAAACATGACTAAAGAACCCCGTCTGTTATATTAAAAAACGGTTTCCCTAACAGACTTTTTGGATGAAAGTGAATTTATGAAGATATTTTGTTGTTGAGAATTTACAAAAAAAAAATATCATAAACACTAATTATTTATTAGATTATGATCTTACAAGAATAGTTTTATATCTTCTAAAAAATAATACAATTACAACTAATTCAATACTGATGTGATGGAATAACATGCCCCCCGTCCCATGAGTGAGGACACTATAGGTGGTAACCACCTATAAGAATCCGTGAGGATAGCGGACAGGAGAGCCTAGCGGCGATCTGTTGCAGCTAGATGGTCGAACTCTCTGCTTTCGGGCAGAGAGGAACCGGAGCTATACACTGAAACTCTCATGAATGAGAGTTTCAGTGTATAGCTCTTGTAGAAACTGATGATTAGATGATTCACAGCATAGTTGCAGTAGAAAACACAATATGACTCATTGGGTGTGGAACAAACACATATTTGACTGAAAAGCCGTCTTCAAAAGGGTCCAGATAGCCCGCATAGTTAACTCAGTAGCCATCTATAATCGGAGAAAATACTGAAATACATAAAAGTAATAGTAAAATACATGAAATTATAATTATACAAAATAATAATCCCAGTATTTGCATAAGAAGATTGATTTTAAAATAACTATAGATATTATAAAGAAATATTTTTATCCGTAGACTTATGAATTGTGGCAGTTAATATTAAAAAAAAATATAAAGAATGCAAACGTCACATCAATTTTAAAGCCGTCAACAAATAGTGTCAGCTTGAAATCGATGCCCATCTATCGAATTTAAAATTATTAGCTTTCTATGAAAATACCAGATTTAGATTGGTAAAATATTATTCTTTGACAACATTATCACTCTAAAAAAATAACTACTGATGATCGAAATACTCTAAGCAAATGAAGCTTGCTTTTCCTTTCTTCGTGGCTGAGTCGGTGTAAAAGAGAACCCCCAACCACTCTGATATACATTGGGAACCCTAACATTAACTCGGAGGAAGGTTTGAATTGTTCCCAAGGCCACGCTATCTTTAGTAAAGAATCTTGAAGAATTTAAGCCGATATGTTTAAAAGATACCGTATTAAAAATAGAGACTTTACTAAAACGTGTATATATAGCTCATATAATTATAATGAATTAAATCACTCGATTTACTAATGTTATATATGTGCACATCGTGGAACATTTAATTGTTTGATATCCTGTTATAATAATAATAATAATAATAATGATAATAATATATATATATATATATATATATATATATATATATAATTATTTATTTAAAATATGATTACAAACGCTACATAAGAAGTCTCATGTTTCAAAACAAGAGCCGAAAACTTCAATATAATTATTTAAATTAAATTGAGTTAAAATAAGCTCTGTTCGATCCTCAAGCGGAATATATATATATATATATATATATATATATATATATATATATATATATATATATATATATCTTCAAGAATGTTTGGTTAAATAACATAGACGTATTATGTCTACTTATTTTACTTTTAATCCTTTCAAGTCCACGAATTAATTTCACAGGCACAGATATTTCAACCCCTGAAGATGGTCTCAGATGAGACAGAAAGTACTTACTTGGAAAAATAAACATTATTTGAAAGAAAATGTCGGAAATTTTTTCAGCCAGAAATAGAATCACACACATGCACACACATATGTATTACACGTATATATATATATATATATATATATGTGTGTGTGTGTGTGTGTGTGTGTGTGTGTGAGTGTGCGTATTTGTGTATCAGCATATCATTATCTTTACTTACATTTACATTATATCACTAACTTTACTAATCTGCTTTTTGTATGAATGATTCATTGTAATATAAATTGAACTGCAGCACATATTTGATTGAAAAGAACTGATCCAACGTCCAAATTTTCGGGATAACAACTGAGACATTATTTATTGAACAATTTATTTCATGCCACATTGACTGGTAAAGACCTACAGAAAAGAACAAAAAAAAAAAAACAAATTGCCATATTAGTAAAAAAAAACGCACTCTCTTAAATTTTCCAAAAAAAAAAAAAAAAAACCATAGCTCTGCGACTGCACGCTCCAAAAGTTTGTATCCGTTAACAATAACACATTAAAAAAATATATATTTGGTCTTGGATGCTACCTGAATTTTACCAAAAATAAAATAATTTCCATGCCTGAAGATGACTGAATGTACAGTCGAAAGTAATTGCGTATTAAAGAAAGACCTTATACAGCTTTTAATTATTAAAAACAAGGATCATAACATTCATAGAGTGATTTGTAGGTTAATGCACATTTAAAATTTTGTTTGCGAAGGGTTTTCACTATTTTTTTATCATTAACTTTACTGATCTACTTTTTGAATGAATGGTTCATTGTAATATAAATTGAACTGTACTACATATTTGATATATATACAGTTTATATATATAACAATATAGATTTATACATACATATATATATATATATATATATACATATATATATATATATATATATATAAGTTTTTCGTTTTAATTAAGTATATATATATATATGCATTCAAACATTTAAACGCACAAGCACAAAGTAAACAGTCATGACTTTTAATATACAGTGTAACCAGGATATAAGAGACCCGGATATAAGAGAAACCCGGATATAAGGGAGTTTTTCTCTGGTCCCAAATTAGAGCCATACTTACCTAAACAAAATAGACCAAACCGGATATAAGAGAAACCTGGATATAGAGACTTCTTCTCCGGTCCCGACAACTCTCTTA
This sequence comes from Acanthosepion pharaonis, assembly GCA_903632075.3. Lineage (NCBI taxonomy): Eukaryota > Metazoa > Mollusca > Cephalopoda > Sepiida > Sepiidae > Acanthosepion > Acanthosepion pharaonis. Next base: position 665,488 of record CAHIKZ030000223.1, on the reverse strand, counting down.
TATTCGGGTTACACTGTATATATATATATATATATATATATATATATATATATATATATATATATATATATATATATATATATATATATATATAGACACATACGTACATAGATCTGTCCCTGCGCATATAAATTATTATTCTTCTGTCACTGCATATGGTCACTATTTTTATGTGAGTGCGTATTTACGTAAATATGTGTCCACATGTATGCTAGCCAGACTCACGCATACATATATGCTCATCTTTACGTACATATATTTGCATATGTCTATATGAGACATTTCCCCAAGTAATCCGCACTAACACCACCCAAAAGCATTTGCGAATCAAAGTGAAAAAGAAAAAGGAAATACTGTCACAAAGTAACAAATACTCCAGAGAATGAATCGGGGGAAAAAAGGAGAAAATATTACATCATGTGTAGGAGTTATTCTTGTAGCTGTGGGAAAAATTTCGCACGAAATGCTGGACAATTTTCCTCCATCTTAAAATATCGCCTGAGTGTTTTGTCATTTGTAATCGGCGTGCTCAGCGCCATCTGTCGACCAGGAGAGGAGCCAGGGGCAAGTAACTGGAGTGGAGGCGCTGTTTGACATCACTCCCTCGGGTACGAAATAAGCCATTGAGTTACTCTCAACTGTTCCCCATCCCCCGACACTCCATGTTTTCTCTCATTGGGACGGTGGTGGTTGAGATGTCGAGATAGGAGCGATGATAAAATAAAGGAAAATGAAGCGTCTTCGATTATTTCTATCGATTTTTTTAATCGTGTACAAGGCTTAGTTCTTTAACAACAGGAACAACATGACTTCGACAACAGCGGCAATAATAACACTAATAAATGTCAATAAGATAATAACACGAATCAAGATCATAACAAATAGTAATAATGATGCTGATGGCGATTTTAGTTATTATTTAAGCTTTACGAGGAGATGCTATAAATAATAATAATAATAATAATAATAATAATAATAATAATAATAATAGTTCCTTTTAAATAAATTTTCAGATCTCTTTTAAGAATATCTTGTTAGATATTGTAATAAGCGATATACTAACCGAAATAAACAATAATTAACAGAGTCTGTAACATCTACAATTATCAAAATTTTCTTCTATGAGCCGTTTCCGTTCAATACTTTGGCGATCAAGGCTCGCCACAACATCCTGTCATTTGTAGTTCTCAATAAATATTATCTTAAATCCTAAACTTCATTCCATGTACTAAAGCTCGATTGTGAGTCTGTTTTACTCTGTCCTTTTTTTTTCAAACTGCCCTGTTAGTATCCATTTTCACAAAATTTCTTTCCTTATGATATTCCCAAGAAACTTTAATATCTCTTTCTGGTGCTAACTTAAATGTCCTTTTTGCTTCTATTTTCTCTAAAATTTCATCGTTGCTGACATGGTATTCTAAATATTATTTTGTAAAATAGTTCTGTTCAATTTTCTTATTCTTCTATGAGGAAAATAATGGTATCAATATTGAATAACAAGCCATCACCCTTTTCTTTATTTCTAAGTAAATTTCGCTGTATCTTAAGTCTTGACGTAATTTTTGGAAATCATATTTCAATGTGCTTTTGGATTTTGTTATTCCATTAGTCACGTGTTCAATGTATATTATTCTTAATATCCAACTGTAGATCAAGTTTTCTGCTGCTTCACGTCTCTTCTTCGTCTGGGACGAGACTATTATTCATTGCTATATAGGAAGATTGATACTGCGCAACATATCAGTAAACTTTTTCTATTGCGTCCTGGGTATGACGATAAACTACATCCCCGTCCTCGGTGTGGCGATAAACTACATCCGCTTCCTGGGTATGACGATAAACTACATCCCCGTCCTCGGTGTTACGATAAACTACACACGCGTCCTGGGTAAGACGATAAACTACGTCCAAAAGCAAGGCCTCTGATAATATGTTTTTGAAAAAATAATGTTGTCAGCTGTATGTTTTTGAAAAAAAAATGTTATTTACCAGCTATACGTTTTTGAAAAAAAAATTACCAGCTATACGTATTAAAAAAAAAATAATAATACCCGCTATACGTTTTAGAAAAAAAAAATTACAAGCTATACGTTTTTGAAAAAAAAATATTACCAGGTATACGTTTTTGAAAAAAAATTAATATTACCAGGTATACGTTTTTGAAAAAAATGATATTACCATCCATACATTTTTTAAATATTAACAGAAATGGATTTTTGACAAAAGAAAAATATTACCAGGAGAAAAAAATTGTTGGCTTTAAATGACCCATTGAGGTAGATATGCCGTTTTTGAAAAAATAATATTACCAGCTATACGTTTTTGAAAAAACCATATTACAAGCTATAAGTTAAAAAAAAAAAAAATTATCAGCTATACGTTTTTGAAAAAAAAAATAATATTACCAGCTATACATTTTTGAGAAAAATATATTGGCAGAAATGTTTTTTTAACAAAACAAAAATATTACCACGAAAAAAAATTGTTGGCATTAAATGACCCATAGAGGTTTATAGGCCGTAAAACAAGACACACGAAACCAATATTTTTCTAACGAAATTTTCCTGTTTCTTAATAGATTGCTTAGTTTTTAGAAGACAACTTCCGCTTGGCCAATGCACCTTTGGATATCAGTATCACACTTTCCATCCTCTCTTAAAACATTTGAATTTAAAATAATGTACTTTTGAATAGTGTTGGCAAACATCATTTATAATACTATTACCTATCAGTTCAAATATCAATATATTAGGCTCCAGAAATTCGTGTTTAAGATCGTCTGCTAACTATCCAACACATCGACGATAAAAAAAAACATTAGGTCTTGACACTAAAATGTCATCAAGCCACGTTTTAAGCTTCGTATCATAGTTGAACGAAAATCACATCAAATTATAAGAAAGCGACCAAAAAAGATGATAGTGTGAAGGGAAGTGCCGTAGAGAATATCGTGATCGTGGCAGAACTTCCTAACCGAGCTCTTTTTTAGTATATCTACATCTAGCTGCTTGTCAAACGAGTAAAACAGTCAACAATGGAGGAGCGTTGCCATTTGTTTCTCGCGGTCAATATGTGTGGCACTTGTGTGACGTGTTTCCACACCTTACCCTTAGAGTGAAGATGATGGATGGCATTAACATGATAGCTTATCATCTTTTGAGCCAATTCTGTCGCAGTTCTTCTTTAAGTACAGTTGGTTCTTATCAGACTGAATGTGTCGGCCACAAATTGGAGAGTCTGTGGGTTTAAAATTCCCTTCCTTCAAACCGGTAAACCGTTTTTGTGCCATTCTGTCGGCACTGAAGTCATCTGCGTACAGAACAGACAAGTCTCGAGCAGATTTAACAGCTAGGTGTCTTTGATGAAAAGCAAAGAGTAGATGTCGAACATGCTCACTGTTGTCTACTTGTGTTGAAACTTGAATAAAGCATGGAATAATAATAATACAACACAAAATGTACTTAAACTAAATGTATTGAAGTAAGAATGTGTACACATTATTTACAGATAGTTTGGCATATTCTCGGGAAGACCGTTCCTGTAGAATGGGTTGACTTAGTCGCAGTTTCGGGCAGAGTCTCTGGATTGGATCTCCTCTTCCTCCTGGGAGCAAAGTTCTCGAAGCGTGTGCAATTGGTTTTCTAGAACCATCTGGCATTATGTGTTGAATACACGCTCCTATCCCGTATGAACTAGCGTCACTTGCCACTACAATATCCAGTTTTGGATTGTAATGGGTTAAAAAGAGGTCGGACATAAGCATTTTCTTTATTTCATCAAAGGCTTTCTGACATTCTACCGTCCATTCCCATGCCTTGTCTTTTTTTAGCAGTTCATTCAACGGAGCTCTTCAATTGTACATTCCCTTAATGAACGCTTGATAATAATTTGCAAGCCCTAGAAAACTCTGTAGCATCGCCACATTAGTGGGCGTCGGCATGTTTCTAATCGCAATGGACCTTTCCGGATCTGGACATCTGCCATTTTTGTTAATTATGTTCCCTAAATACTTAATTTCCTCCAAACCAAATTCGCACTTTGACTCTTTGACTTTAAATCCAAAGTCCTGAATCTTTTTAAATACTTCATTGAGATGCTCTCGAAGTTCGTCGACAGTTTCGCTCCTTAATATGATGTCGTCTAAGTAAGCGCACGCAAAGTCTAAATCATTCAACAATGGCGACGAGGTATAAAGAACTTTACGAAAACTTGGCATTCCATCTCAAAGGGGCGTCTAATCTTAAATAATATCTCAATAAAGGGAGAGAAACCACTGCCAAAAACAACCATGAGAGAACCTATATGACATTAATCCATATAATATCCTTAAATTTTCTCATATCACAATTTATTCGAACATATAACTTTAGAAAAATCACAATATAAAACATATGTAGCGGTTCCCGATAAAAAAAAAAAAAACAAACAAATACGATAAAATATAAAATTAAGATATATAAGCAAAAATAAAATAAGCTAAATTAAAATGAGGTATTTGTCATTCATTAAAATACCTTATCTCTTTCTCTCTCTCTCACTATCTATCTATCTATCTATCTATCTATCTATCTATCTCTGAACTTCTCTTTCTATACCTCTCTCTCAACTAACGAGAAGACAATCATCAAGTAAAAAGAAGAAAATGCTGAAACTATCTCCAAAATGCCCGATGTTTGAAGGAGCAGAACTTATTTGTGATTTAAAATACCAAAGATCAAAGAGGCTACACCATTAAAAATAAGGAAAAAGAACGGAACAAAAAGTATTGACATACGGAATCTTTTGATGTGAGCCGGAACCAATGTTCCGGCCAGAGTCTTGGAACTTGGTTGAAACTAACAAATTTCTTCTAGGAAGCGAAAATGGTGAGAGGGCGAACAGAAATGTTACCTTGTAGAAATCAGCGATGTGTGACGCGTGAACCGGGCATGTGCCAATGATATTTCTGACCTGCTGAGGGCCGAGAAAACCACAGTAGACTGACACTAACCCATTTCTTCCAATATATGTACCTCTATCATGGTCTGGCTTTAAAAATATACCACTTATTTAGACTGCTACAAATATCCGTCTTATTAACTCCGTTTCTATTGATTCTAAGTACACACTATCCGGAAAGCCTCATATCTAAGAGCAAAAATATAAATTTAATAATCCCTGATCACCTCATAAGAGAAAACCTTCAACTGTCATCCTGCAAGGTGATATATATAAAAAAAAAAATAAAAGTGTCATACATCAATTAAAATCGCCTGTCAATGTAATTGAATGGAGCAGATCCTGCAGGTTGTAACAGTATGAAATACACATAAAGTTAAGCAAGGTACAATTGACACTGGTCAATCGACGACGTTCAATATGGCTTCACAATTATGATCGGTGACATATTATCAGAATTTCAATGCAGATGTTCAGAAAATTAGGACAATTGCCACATTCACAATACTCCCTTGGTCTATCCCCGGCTAATTAACCCTTTTTCAAACGTATTGACAATTTTCTTAAGCCAGAAGACATTTCGTTGTAAAGCAAACTCAGAAACAACATTTAAACATTTCTCGGCGTCCAAATCATCAGAGGTTTATCGTAAAGGCATAGTAAATTTGTAACGCAATAGCAGAAATAATTAGATGTTCAGGATTCTTAGTTTTTTTTTTTTTTTTTTTTTTTATAGACAGATTTAAATACATTAATTTGGGAATAAAAATTACATCTAAAAGCCGAGATTGTTTTTTTAACAAAGGCAATTGCAGAAATGGAAACTAAAATACTGTGACGATCAGAAAAAGTGAGAATTCTAAACATATACCGCAATTGTAATATCACCGTGTGAATATAAGATACCCCGACCGAGCTGATTCTTCTGCGGACGTGTTCTGAATCAACATTGTTTTTTTTTTGTTTTTTTTTCTCTACACTGATAGCTATACATGATCATAAAAAACAATGTTTCTTATTAACTCTAGTGTTTGAATTCTCTCCAAGACTAGTTTCCAACCATTATAGGAGAGCCCAATCTGATCTGCTATTTAACTGTATTGAATATTAAATTAAGACAAACTCTCGTTAATTATCACTCACACACACACACACACACACACAAAAGGCATACACAAACACAAGCAATCATATATATATATATATATATATATATATATATATATATATAAAAAGCCACTACAGGATCTATATATATATATATATATATATATATATATATATATATATATATATATAGTTTGATTGATAATATTAGTGGTAAATATACACATACATATGCAATCGTATATATAAAATATTTTATTATATATATATATATATATATATACATGATGATGATTACACAATGCCTGAAATATGCATGATATATATATATATATATATATATATATATATATATATATATATATATATATATATGACCACTTATTTCTCGTGGTGAGACAGTGTGTATGTATGGAATGGATATACACATATATACACATGCTTACAAAAATAAACGAAAATGGAAATAGATCTAAGAACACACAGAAGTCATTAAAAGAGAAGGATGCCGATAACTACTCCATCATTTCTCGGAACAATCTTAATTGTTTTATAACCCTTCACGCAGAACTTTTCACTGCCAGTTCAAGAAAGACATTTAGTCACTAACACGCACAAAAAAAAGAGAATGTCCCATATCGAGAATATTTAACATGGAAAAACATTAAGGAAAAAATGAATTATTTTTAATAATATGGAAAATCTCCCCACTTTCCCGGATGACAGTCACGAAACCAGAAATTCGTGTAACAAAATTATGGAAAAGAAAGCATAATATTTTAAGAAAAAATATCCACATTACAATCAAAGACATTTGTGGTTTCTCTCTTCTTTTTAATATGCACACTTTTCTCTCGTTGGAACTACTATAACTTCTTCTATATATATATATATATATATATATATATATATATATATATATATAATTATTTGTTTAAAAATTATAACATAAATATGTTATGAAATCACCATAAAAATTTTTGTTTCACCACCGCTTGATAAGACACCAGAGGTGTTGAAACAAAATGTCTATTTATGTAGTGATTTTATAATATATTTATGTTATAATTTTTAAATAAATAATTATATTCACTCTATTCTGTATTGAGCACTCTTCTAAGAATAGTAATTGCTGGTTATTGAAATTTTCCGTTCCGTATATATATATATATATATATATATATATATATATATATATATATATATATATATATATATATATATATATCATGCATATTTCAGACATTGTGTAATCATCCAAACGATGCTATCAAGGAGTCTCTGACTTTCAAACGTAAAAATTACTCACTATGTGGTTCGTAAAAGTTGTTAAAAATAGAGCTTACTTTAAGTGATTCCAAGTAATATTCATGACGAAGAGAGATGGAATGACTGATTATTTTCCGAGGAAACGTCTTGTGCTTCAGGAAAAATACAAATATAATAGCCCTAAACATCGCCTGAATGACCGATTCATCAACAAGGACATCATTTGCCAGATTGCGTATGCCGGTATTGAGGGAGATATGACTGTGACTGTGGCTGCGGCCTAGTCTCATGAACTCGCAAGGTACGGCACCAAGGTAGCGCTGACAAACTCTATTGCTGAATACTGTACTGGACTTCTTCTTGCCAGAAGAATCTTGAAGAAATTTGAGGAATCTAACTGAAATAATAAAAACGAAAGAATATTAATATACAACCTAGTGTGTCTGAAGATTTTATTTTTTTATGTTTTTAATAATTTTAATTGATTTAAACACACACACACACACACACACACACACACACACACATATATATATATATATATATATATAAACTATGAACACTATATATATATATATATATATATATATATATACTATAGATTATATATATATATATATATGTATATATATATATATATATATATATATATATATGTGTGTGTGAGTGCATGTGTGTCTGTGTGTGTGTGTGTGTGTGTGTGTGTGTGTGTGTGTGTGTGTGTGTGTGTGCAAATATATAGAAAAATTAGAAAGAACACGTTAGGTAAATAATCCGATGTTCTTTAGTATTTTTTGTTATCATTTAAAAAAAAAAAGTGCTCAATACAAAAGTAGAGCCTAAATTTTAATTATAGCGAAGGAATCATATTTTAAAAAATAATTATCACATATATATATATATATATATATATATATATATATATATATATATATATATATATATATAGTATAATCGAAATGTTTGGAGACATCCGGCATTTCTTAAAATAACACACCTTAAAATTAGATGGTTTTTTTTCAGTTTTGAAGTAAAAGTTACAATTTCAGTAATTACAGATTATTTATTTTTCTTTTGACAAAAATAAGTACTTTACTATATTAGATTATCATACAGTATCCACCAATTTCGTTTCCGACAATAACCGCCTTCCGCTGCCTTACTGATTTAAAAACTTTTGCATGTTTTCGAACATTTTTGAATAAAGTAGATGTCAGAAATTCTCTTACATTCTTCAAACAATGAAGAAGCTCTCACTTAATCTGTGTGTATTCGCTTCGAACAAGATACTGTCCATTTCATCTCATACTAATTCAGTGGGAGATAGGTCAATAAGCTGAGGAGGCCAATCATATTTTCCCAAACCGCGTGACTTTATTTAAACATAATTTAGATGACATTGTTTTAGATCGTTTTCTTTTGAAAAGGAGTTTTTTTTTTCCGATATTCGTAAACTAGATTCGTAAACAGCATGTCTTCGAAAAATCAAATGATATTATTCTTTTTCATGATTGTCTTATTTTGAATCAATTCTTCAGGCCTTTTGGAAATTTCAGAATGTCCACTAAGTGGTTAATGATGGAAATAAAATATTTATAGTTTATCAAAATGTAACGTGGAGAAACAAATCCAAATTTGAATATTTTGGTAGTAATCAGAGCCTGGTGAGTGAAAAATAAAAACAAACACACCGTAGCTATTGGAAAAACAAAAACAAAACACAAACAAAACAAAAATATCATATTTTAAGATGTATGTATGTATGTCTATATTTCTGAGATGAGGTATTATGTACAGTATTTACATTAGTCGGACTATTGTCCTCATCTTTGTCGCCATATTTGTCACAACGTTTCGGCTGTTGTACGCTCCGGCCTTCTTCAGGTGGTTGGAATTTCGAACTGAACACTTTATTTCGATCACTGGGGTAGACTGTTCTAGTTCCACGTGCCATGTCATACCCAGATGTCCTCAAGGACACATGGCACAGTGGATAAAGGCGTTGGTTACATCCAGTGACAGACCCAAAGAAGATGAGTTCAATACCTGGTTAGGGCAGTGGAGAACTTTCAGAGGGAAAATTAGCAGGAGATAACTGATAACTGACATCCATCAAATATGGCGACAAAGATGAGGACAATAGTCCGACTAATGTAAATACTGTATGTATGTATGTATATTACTTCTTATTGAGGTCAAAGACTTTCATGATGGTACTATGATAGGTTATATATATATATATATATATATATATATATATATATATATATATAGAGAGAGAGAGAGAGAGAGAGAGAGAGATATCATATATCGAGGGGAAACCTAGGTAGGTACAGGTCAACTGGCAATCTTTTCGACAAACGTAGTTTTGCAGCAAAGACAAGATTTTTTTTTTTTTTTAGTGCGCAACCTTTACTATGCCGATGAGTGTGAACTGACCGCACACACAATTCAAGACGCACAGGTGTTCATTGATCGACTATCAGGGTCATGTAAGGCTTTTGAACTGTCCATTAGCCTTTATAAGACAGTGGTGTTGTATCAACCTGCACGAGGAATACAGTATATAGTGCCATCAATTTATGTTGATGGTAGTCGACTTGGGGTAGTGGACAAATTTGTATACCTTCGTAGCACCATCAACCACCACTGTTCACTTGGGGATTTGATAGCGATACGGATTAAGAAGGTCACCGATGCATTGGCAGCACTCAAGTTCCATGTCTGGAGTCAGAAAGGCATTTAAAAAAAAACATACAAAAATTAAAATATATAATTCCTGCGTTATGTCATCTCTGCTATATTCATGTAAGACATGTGCAATCTATCATACCCGCTTTGTGAGTCGACAGCCACTATACACTATATATATTAAAAAAGGGTGCGTAAAGGCGTCCCCGTTGAACTTCCTGAAGACACCCGTAGGCAGCTTGATCTGAAGTGGTAGAATGTGTGTGTCGATGGCTGGTCTACGAAGTTATTTGAGATGGCACCGACGGAAGGTGGCAATTGACTATAAAACCGTTGACGCCCAGCAACTGAAATGTGATATTTGTGGTAAGATATTCGGGTCCAGAAGCGGTTTCATGCGAGATTTTAAATTGCATGATAATGTACTACCTATTGTTGGACCTTTTATGAGCCCTGTTTGTGTCAGAGCATGTAGATTACAAACTGGTCTAAAGAGCCACATTCGTTCAGCATATCAGTAGATAGTTTCTAAAAAGATGTGTCGTAATGGCCGTATTCAGACATGAGTTGGCAACCACAAATATGTATATTAAAGAAATAGCAAAATAATTGGTTGGGCCAAAAAGACCTTGCCAAAACCTAAAAATCTTCTCTATATACTGTCTCGGATAAAACGACAATAGTGAAGAAAAAAAGAAAGAAAGAAAGAAAGAAAGAAAGAAAGAAAGAAAGAAAGAAAAGGCCTCAAGGTAAATCTACCTACACAGTAAAATAATGGGCTCGAAGCAAGGCTAGATCCTGTGAAAGGATAGCTCTAGTCGTAACCCATTTCCATACTGAAAACTCAGGTCACAACTATATATATATATATATATATATATATATATATATATATATATATATATATATATATATATATATATAATACTAATAAACTTATAAATATAAACAGCTGTACTCGTCCGGCAAAACATTAAGTGTTTCAGCTTGTGAATGAACAAATTAATAACCAAGGGGAAAAAAAATGGTAAACAAAGTAAACTAAGAACATGTACTTCTGGCGAAAATAATCGTCTAGAAATTAAGTTCAGAGTTCAAAGACAAAATCCTCCGACACAAGTAAAGTAAAATAACTAAACAAAGTGCTCAAAACGCTAAGTAGAAATAGGTAAGCAAACTTAAAGAACAGACTAATCTACCTAGGTTTTACCTACGCAGATCGTCATAGTATCTGTCTCTCTGTCTAGCTCTCTCTCTCTCTCTCTCTCTCTCTATATATATATATATATATATATATATATATATAGAGAGAGAGAGAGAGAGAGGAAACTATAGGTATGTGAGTTTGACGAAGACTGAGTTGAGGGTGTTTGTACGTATGTGTGTCTGTATGCGTGTACTGTACGCCAGGTGCATGAAAAAACGTATTTATTTGACCTCAAATTCTAAGATGGAAGAGGAAATAACATAAACTTACGTTGGTTGCACCAAAGTTTAGAATTCTCATTTCTCTTTCAGACTATAGGAAAGCATTAAGATGGCAATCACGAATCTGTCACAGGAAATGAAAAAGCAAGCCGTGCACGTGGCCCGGCCTGCCATTCATTATCACTCGGAGATAGCCAGGTGAAGATGACGAACGACAGATGGCTCTCCGATGATCACACTGATGTACCCATGGGGACGCATTCAAAATGTACTGATTTTTCCTGGGTGAATATCTTTCTTCTTTATATTACCATTTGTCCCCAGTCATTAAATGCAAATTTTATACATATGTCTTTGTTGCCAGGTGGGGAAAGAGGATTTTGGCACTATCAAAATAGAAATTATGCCTAAATAAACGTAAACCCACCACACACACTCGAGCACACACATGCATACGTACACACACACACACACACACAAAAACGCGAACCCACCCGCACGCTCTCTTATATATATGTATTATATCTATCTATCTATCTATCTATCTATCTATATATATATATATATATATATATATATATATATATGTAGAAAAATGGGAAAGAAAAAGTTAAGTAAATAACACGGAGTTCTTTAGTATTTTTGTTTTTATTTTTAAAAAAACAGTGCTCCATACAGAAATAGAGCTTAAATCATAATTATTAAAAAAAAATATGAGTCCTTCGCTACATAAGAGTTCCTATGTTTCAAAAATGAGAGCCGAAAACATCAGTATAATTGTTAAAATTAAATTGAGTTAAAGTATCAAGCCCTCTCTCATGCTCAAACGAAAATTTAGGAATAACCAATATTGAAATTAACGCATCTCTATAAGCATGTTCATTCACAAAATTAATTACTATGGAAACGGCTGGGGCGGCCATTTTAGTAAGGGCTCTAAAAGATAATTTTTATCCACATATCACTCAGACTTAAACATTTTGTCTGTGGATTACTAGACACACACACACACACACACACACACACACACACACACACACACACACACACACACACACATATATATATATATGTGAAAAGTGTATATAAGTATAAATAAATATAAGTATGTATAATTATTTATATATTATATACGACGCAATATCAGAGATAGAGCTAACATATTTGGTTGGATAGATGTGAGTTTGTAACCCTGCGTTTCACGCTTAGCGATCGTCAGACAAACTGATTAATGTTTTAAAAAAATTTGGGTTTATGTAGATTGCGTGTATTGGTGTTATTGTGGAAGTGGTGGGGGAAATTTCGTCGTTTTGTCATTCATCGTACTAACGCAAACATCGATGTATGCAGACACATATACATATTGGTCGTCCGTCGGGACTCATACATATATAAACATATGTGGGCAGTTTCGGCTATGACACATGTATGTATACGGGTGGGATTATATCTATACATACGCATTTGTATGTTGAAATGTTGAAATTTAAACATTGGAAGTGTGGCGGAAATGTCTCGTTACTGTATACGTGTCATATTATGTGTTTTCCCGCTGAAAAATATTTCCTCGCATGTATGTATATGCGTGTGGTGGGTTTTGTGTAAAATTATGATAGGTAAAAATTATTATTATTTATATTTATTTTTAAATTTTTGAAAAAAAATGGGGGTTCATTTGTTATATTTAAAGTTGGTTATTTGTTTGTTTTTGGTGACTGTGTATATGTAACAGGTAGAAATTTGTAATCCTTATTGGTTAATTTATATGGTAATGTTTAGTTTAATATTCAATGTGCTGGGTGAGAGGGTAGTTCAATTTAATAACGGGTCTATATGATATGATGTGATAGTAATGTTTTAAGGATTTGGAGACAATGATAGTTAGCTAATAGTTATTGTAAATTGGTAGAAATTGTAAATTGGTAGAAATGATTAGTAACGGTGGTGGGAGAATGATAAAACCATGAATGTAGTTATAGTGGTGGTAGCTTGAACTAAAAAGTGGTTGTTGGTGTTTTTTATTTTATTTTGTTTTACTTTGTTATATGTATTAATTTATTTTGGTATAAATCCTGATAATAGGTATTCTGTGCAAAATTATGGTAGTTGGAGATTGCTATAATTTTTAATTTTTAATTACAAAATTATTATTGTCATTATATTAAAGCTGCCTGGTAATAGGTGTTTATTCTCATGGTTACATATGGAAATTATATCTGATCATATTGTTTTAAGATATTAAATATGCTGGGGGAGTAATAAAGATTGTAGCGGATTTATATGTTAATAGTGGGTGTGATGTGTAAGTGATGGTGCTGTGCGTTGGTGGTAATGATAATATTGTTATTTAAAAGGTATTGTAGTAAAAGTGATTACTAATGGTGGTGCAATTTTAATAATGATAGATGCAATTATTTTGATGGTATCTTGAAATTAAATTGTGATTGTTGGTGGTAATGATAATATTGTTAGTTAAAAGTTATTGTAGTAAAAATGATTACTAATGGTGGTGCAATTATAATAATGATAGATGCAACTATTTTGATGGTATCTTGAAATTAAATTGTGATTGTTGGTGGTTTGTCTGTTTTATCCGTTTGGTATGAATTCGGATAATAGGTACTTGTTCTCATGCCTACATTTGGAGATTATCTCTGATTTTTTGTTTAGTAAGTTCTTTTGCGGTTTGTGTGATATTATTTTACATTTTTGTGTGTAGGCAAAGTAGGCATTTTTTCGTAATGTTGTTGTAGGCAGGGGCTTTTTTCAATATTTCCCAACTTATTGTTGGTGTGATGTTTTTGTCTTTTTGCCGCCATATGTATGTAGAAATTGTTGTGCTGTTCCAATATTTCCTGTTGTTGAATGAAAGGTTGTGATTGTTATTCCTCATTTTGAATGGGCCTTCGGTGGCACCGATGTAGTGCATAGTGTTGTTGTTTGTACTTACCTTGGCCATGTATATAGTGTTCGTAAGTTGGCAACTTCCCTGGAGTGGACATGTTGTTCTGTTTCTGAAGTTGCATATTGGATCCTTGGTTACATTTTTGTAGGTTGTCATTTTTTTGTTGTGGCTTTTGATTATTTCTGTTATGTTTTTTGTACATCTGTAACTGATCTTTACGTTATTTTTGTTAAATATTTTTGGTAATTTGTTTTCTTCAGTGAAGTGTTTTTCTATTAAGTTTAGGAATATTTTGCCTATGTTCGTTTTAACAGTTTTGTTATATGGTGGATTAAACCAGATAATGTTTCTTTTTCTGTTTCTGCGTTTTGGCTGTGGAGGTATATATTATAGTTGTTGTGTGTAACCACTTGCTTTTAGTGCTTCGTTGTATGGTGCCTTTTTGCTATTGAAAATGTGTATGTTAGATGAGTTCTCAGATAATCTGCGGCTGATTGATTTTGGTATTTGTTTGATGATAGAAGGTGGATGGTTGGAGGATGTGTGTACGTAAGTTGGAGTGTCATTTTCTTTTTTGTATGGTTCATATATGTTGTTGATCACGTTAAGAGTGACGTCAAGGAAGTTTACTATTGTTGTGCCTGTATTTATCTCTATTTTGAATCCAATGTTTTTTAGGGCGTTCACTATTTTCTTCCTAAATTTGTCTACTTTGGGGCCATTGGATTCCCTTATTAAGATAAGACCGTCATCTCTGTATAATCCTGTGTCCTTTCTCTCCAGGATTCTGGCCAGGTATGATAGGATGAGTATGTTTACTAATTCGCATATTTTTGCTCCATCGTAGCTACCCATTGTTACGTCAAACAGGTTGTGGTTTTGTTTTTTTGCCCATGGTTCATTGTTGTGGAACAGCAGGGATTTGCGGCAATGCTTGATTATTTTTATATCACCGTCCGTGAGTTTTACATTTAGCTGTACCAGTTGTATGGCTTCATTTAATATGCTTTCTGTAATGGAAGGATAAAAATCCACAATGTCAAATTGGATGAAAGTGGGTTTATTCTTGTTGTCTATTTCAAAAGTGGATTTATTCTTGTTTCTGTTTCAACATTTCAACATACAAATGCGTATGTATAGATATAACACCACCCGTATACATACATGTGTCATAGCCGAAACTGCCCACAAGTATGTATATGTGTCAGCATACATCGATGTTTGCGTTAGTACGATTAATGACAAAACGACGAACTTTCCCCCACCACTTCCACAATAACACTAATACACGCAATCTACATAAACCCAAATTTTTTAAAACATTAATCAGTTTGTCTAACGATCGCTAAAAGGTGAAACCCAGAGTCACAAACTCACATCTATCCAACTATATATATATATATATATATATATATATATATATATATATATATATATATATATATATATATATATATATATATATATATATATATATATATATATATATATTGTTAAATGAAAAAACAAATATATATCCATATATATAGATATAGGTATGATATGTTTTTTTTTTTTTGCTGATAAATACAGACATTAATACATACAAACACACACACACACACACACACACACACACACACACACACATATATATATATATATATATATATATATATATATATATATATATATATATATATTTGCTTATATGAAAAAAAATATATATCCATGTGTATATAGATATGCTTTTTATTTTTTGCTGAGGAAAATACAGACATTATATATATATATATATATATATATATATATATATATATATGAGAGAGAGAGAGAGAGAAGAGAAATAGAGAGGCTAGAAAATGAAATGAATGAATGGATATATTAAAAATTGCTGCGACAGCCTGAAGATTGGACAGACATGTTTCGCCTACGAAACACCGGATTCGGAATGCTGAAACAGTTCAGCTAAATGGTAAAATTTTACTCACATTAACCAGAGTCCCGAAATTATGATCCTTTGCTTACATACTAAAATGTTAATTTCATTTAATTAGCCACAGATACATAAGCATTACAGTTGACGTGATCTTCCTCCCCATCCGGCACCCCAGCTTTACCACTCCTGACGTCATGCGCTTCATCATTTACCTTTTTTTATAAATATATATTTCATAATTATTTATTTAAAAAATAATAAAAGAAACAAACAATAAACAAGGCGTTAAGAAATCAATTGACGAAGATACAGACAAATCTAAACCTTGGTAGCGAAATCAGTAGATTCGTGATATATATATATATATATATATATATATATATATATATATATATATATATATATATATTACTAATTTAATTATTATTTTTGTTGCATATTGGTATTTGCGTAGGTATATATTTATTTAATAAATGTTTTATTTTTTTACTCTAGTCTACGACAACTTAATTTTTTCTCTAATAAGTTTTCTCGGATATTCAGAACAGAAATAAATAAATGGACTGCTTATTAAATAAACGTACCTCTGCTGAAATACTATTATCCACAATAATAACGTTGAAAGTGATAAAATATGTGTCGGATTAATAAAAAAACACATTGTTTTATATATATATATATATATATATATATATATATATATATATATATATATATATAGATATATATATAGATATATATATATATATATGATGGACACGACCGTCTTTTTCGACGTATGAGTATCTTTCATTTTGTTTTTAGGTTTATGTTTTGTATGAGACAACAATCCTGCACGGGATTTGCACATAAGGGACATTCTGAAGGGTTGACCGTCATATAGGCTGGTACATTGACCAGCCCATCTGAATTCTGATTACAGCAGAAAGTGTTTGTTACCACTAATGAGGGTTACAGATTTTGTCCTACAGTGTACAAGCGCGTGCGCGCGCGTCTAGTACAATGTGGATATTTTCAAGGCAAAAACGAAACGGAAAATTGGACGGCTAATAATATAGTTTTCCTATTGTATTTTACATTTATACGTATGTGTGAGTGTCTCTCTATCTGTGTGTATGTGCCTCTATGTATGTGTCTGTCTGTGTGGGTGTATTCTATTATATTATATATTTACTTATACATGAATATTAAATATACAATTCTTATGTGTCTATATTAAATGTACATAAGCCAGCATCCTTAAATGTAAATAAATACTAAATAAAAAACAGACGTGTCCACTTTGCCTACGTGGCAACACCATTTGCCTACATCACAACACTCTTTTTATTACGTCACAATAATTTGGCTACGTCACAGCACTCACTATTTGTCTTTATCTATCCTGATGAAAACTAAAGTATGTCGAGCTACTTAAGTAATTAGAAAGCTTGGACAATATTTCTTCCGAAATGGTCTTCGGGCTATTTGTGACGGAGTTCCCTCCTTGTCTGAGAAGAAACATTCATAATTTGCCAAAATTCATCATTAAAATTAATCGACACAACATGTCTACTGTCTCTAATAATATTTGCCTTAAGGAGCAGATGTTTCCTAAATACACAGAAATTAAATTTACAGTGTCCACCACAAGATATTCACCTACGAAAAAAAATGTGCATTCTTTTAAAAAGAACATTTATTACGACAATCCACTTTCAGCAGTAGTGTAGTGGATCTAAGAAGGCTGAGTGAATATTTAAGATTGTGCTGCAAATAAAATATGCAATATCCACAAACCTAAATTATAAGAAATAGCCAAAATGGTAACGATATTCAATCACGACAAAAAATGCATTTTTGAAGAAACAGATTAAATTTTATATAAACAATTTACAATTTCTTTGTATTTAATGATGTGTGTAAATGTATATTTTAGAGAAAAAGTTCTTAGCTGTTTCGGAAATGTTCAATGTTTTAAAAGTTGTCTGCCTTTGATTAAAAGGTTAAATTTAACTGACACAGTAGTACACATGGTCATTCAAAAATTTAATGCCGATGTTCTCATTTGCCTAAACCAAACATGTGGAGAGATACAGATGTGACACTATTTGGCTTGCTAAAAGGGAGAAAGGAGAAAAGAAAAAAGAAAGAATAAAAGAAAAGGCGTGAATTAAAATTAGGCGATAAGAAGCCATCACGAAAAGGACACTAGGCGGTGTTATTTTTCTGACAAGGAAAAGTGGTAAAATTTTTATTTTTCCATTGTCGAGAAGGTAAAAATGAAGATACTGGAATTAATCTGATTTAAGTTACGGGGCGGGTGGAAATTCTAGTTTGACCAAATAACCTCAGAGACAGAATTCTAAATAGATAAACATTGACTGTGTCGTAAAATGTGCATTTAGGATTACACACAGTTGCCAAAACAAAAGACCAAACCATTGGTTATCTACAGGAAAGGCGTTTGGAAAAAGGCATCTGTTTTGTGTCGAAAATTGGCTATGGTGGCGAAATTATTTTATCAGGAATAGATAACGCCAGAATGCGAAACGTCTAATTGACCACCCACTTGATAATTGACGAAAATCTCGTTGACAACTTCCATATGAAAATCGGCTGTGGGGGCAAAATTGTTTTATCGGATCAGTGGTTGGCGCCAGGAGTGTAGGTACGTCTGGTTGACCACTCACATGTTAATTGGCGAAAATCTCATTGACGAATTCCAGGTAATTCGGTTAAAGATAAAAAGTCTAGGGTGTGAGGTCTCCTCGAAGAGAAGAAAGAAAAGGAAAAGTGAAAGAAAAAAAAAGAGATAATTTTTTTTTTCTTTGAGCAAGATTTTTTAAAACCGAGGCTAGTCTGGCCACACCCACGCCGCTGAGCGCCCATTGGCTGAATGATAGCAGGAGTATTGGGCGGAGGTAAACATGTGAAGCAGGAGGGGAGGACTGCTGGCACCCATTGAGGGAATAGGTGTGAGATGCCACTGTGTGTGTGTGTGTGAGAGAGAGAGAGAGAGAGAGAGAGAGAGAAAACCGTTGACACCCTCTGAGGTTATGGTGAGATACCAATACGAGAACAGAAGAAGGTGGGAGGACGAGAAGACTTCCAAAAATGGAAAATAATTAAATTTTCCTGACCAAAAACAAAGAAGTGGATTGTGGGTTTGGAATTATCAAAGAACCTCAAACCCCGACAATCCCACCCCGGTTTTGGTCGGCGTCCATATAAGCAAAGTCGCAGCGAGCGAAAATCAGTTCAGTTCCAGTTGAGAGGCAGTCGAGTTAAGTTCGAAGTTCGCAGTTGAAGTTGCACCCGCCTCGCAGAAGCTGACTAAGATTCACGCAAAACACGACTCATCTTCTAACCAAGAACAATTTATTTTTGAAGAACGACTTAGACTCACACCACCAAAACAAGTTTTACGAATATCGCCTGAAGACACCCCAAGAACCAGTTTCTTAAATGAACAAACAACTTAAGATGTTAACACTCGCCTAACAAACACAAAGTGCCACGAATCCATATAGCGGGTTGGGAAGAAGACTCGGTCCTGTAATCAGAAACCAGATATAAAGTATTGTTATCCTTTTTTTAACACATTTGAACTTTTCGAGTTATTATTTTATTTTATTTTACATATACTTGTGCGATATCACCCTTGTTCGAACTCGACTTGCATTACGGCCCCGCGACTGATTGGTTTCGTCTGCCTATGATCAATTCACAACGTAGGTAGGTTAGACTTGAAATCAAAACAGTTACTTCGGTAACCAGACGTTGGAGGCGAGCTGGGAACGACAAGGCTGATGTCGAATCTAACCAGATTCCCATCCGAATCACCAAAAGGTTAGAACGTCTCATTTGGTGCCGCGACAAATACCAAGCAAGTTGGTCCTCACAGGACAGGATAGCACGACGGACGCAGCCAGGCAGACGTCACATTTGGCGCAGCGACACTCCGGGGGGACGTCACACAGACCTGAACTCATCCTGATATTAAAAATAACATATGCGAAAGTTTTGAACCACGAGATGAAACGTAGGATTAACAGCTTTTACTAATAAATAATTAGAATTACTCGATATAATTATGCATATATTCTTAGAGATTAAATATTGTTTTCATTATTTAGTATTGTACGAACTCCAACCTCAACTCAATGTTGAATGAAGTAATACAAAATATTCTGCCATTCCTCAGAGTAAACCAAAAAACTCATGCAAATTCTTTGACGTTTTGTTTTACGCCCGAGTTTTCAACGCTCTTCACATTGGGTAAATAATAAACTGTAACGCAGGAATGTCGTTATCATTGAGAAATTACTAATACGGAAATTATGACTAAATGATCCTCATGTTTGGAATATTTTACTTTCTGGTATATGTGCTGATAGGAGATGTTTTAAAAATGCTAATACAGATTTCACTGTTCAGTGTTTTATTGAATTTTATGAAATTTCTCGTACTTTTGAGACATTATTATCGAATCAGGATATCATATCAGTTCGTTTATGTTCACCAAGTTAACCATACGTCTTACCTGTTCACTACTTAGAAAGATGGTTTTATATATACGGAATATTTAATAGCAACACTGGCATCACACACACACACACACACACACACACACACACACACACACACACACACACACACACACACACACATATAAATAAATATATATATATATATATATATAAAGTGGCAATTAAGTGACTAAACAGTTGCTTACATTAGCAATTAAGACAACGCAATTAAAAACGGTACGGAAAATTATTATTAAATTTTTTCTGGTTAATTTTGTTTAATAACAATAAAATGATAAACAATAGTAAATTAATTACACATATTTCGGACTGAATACCTTTTGTTTTGTTGTAAACTAGATGTATAGTGATTTATTGCCTCTTTATCTATATTTAAAAAATGCTATATTTATTGTTTAAAGTGTTCAATTACATAGATCAAATGCAGCTATAAAAGTGGAGACTGATATTCACCTGACAATTGTGTAAAAGAAGGAAACAGAATCTCTTTGCTGGGTGTTGATTGCAACGGCTATTATTGTATTTATTTAAAATATTGTTGGACACTGGGGTCAACACCAAAAAGTAACAGTCTAGTTCATGCATGTATGCAAGCTTTAGGTCATGAAAATTGCATTCAAGTATAAAACTAATGGCGCTTGTTGTTGACCCAACTGTTAACCTTTATAATTCATACGGTCTAGACCTGATATTGAGCTCTTTATCTCCACACATATAGCATCTTTTGAGAACTATATATATATATATATATATATATATATATATATATATATATATATATATATATATATGTGTGTGTGTGGGGGGTGTTTGTAATGTATATATATATATATATATATATATATATATATATATATATATATAATTAAATTCCCAGATCAGTTCTATGGACAAGGCAGATTGGTATAAGATTTTTTTTTTCCAATTGCCATTTTATATATATATATATATATATATATATATATATATATATATATATATATATATATAATTTTTTTGTATATGATATTTACATATTATATATGCGCAGTACTTATTGGAAAGCGCTCAATATCAGTGACAGAACTAACATATTTATTTGGATTGCTGTGAGTTTGTCATCTTGAGTTTCACGCTTTTATCTTCAAGCCAAACTCGTGTTTGTCTGACCATCGCAAAAGTGTGAAACCTAGGTCACAAACTCACAGCAATCAAACTATATATATATATATATATATATATATATATATATATATATATATATATATATATATATATGAATATATGACAAATACGAAAAAATATTAATTGTGACGCGTATCTTCCTCTAAGGTTTCATTCCATTAAATATATTGGTACGACTACACATGCGCACGAATGAAGAATTCTGGTATTTAAAAAATACGATATTTATTATATCTAGCCGATTTCATTCAGTCTTTCTTTCACTTTTGTTAGTATATATCCCACACTGATAATCTGCAAGGGATGGCTTTATGTTGTAGGTAACATGGCTAGAATTTTCTGTAGATGTCATTGCGATCATCACACTCGCTAAACATGATTGTGGTAGTGAATTGTTTTCTCCTTTGATCAGAGAACTATTTTTCATGGCAAAATTTTTATCTGTCTCCTTACGGTGGGTAACCAACGAATTTGGTATTTTGTTTTGTGTTCATATAATGTTTTATTTACATTTCTTGAGGTTACTTCTATGTATTTTTTGTGACAATTATTACAGGTGAAGGAGTGAATTCCTTCTTTCCTGATTGTTTTTCTTACTATTACCTAAGTATGTTACTGTTTCGGATATAGTAGTAACAAATTTTATGTTGAGTTTTGCTAGATTCTTTTTAATTGTAGATATGATAGATTCAGTTGGTAGGATAATATATTTTTTTGATTCATTGGTTTTATCAAAGGGCCGTTATTTATTCATTTTAAACAATTCACCCCAAGCAAAGCAGGAGTGCCACGAGTATGCAAGGGGTTACAGATAATGTAAGTAAGGAAAAGACTGGATATATTGGGTGAGGAAAGGATATAAAGAAGAACGGAGGAGGATAAAAAGAAGAACGCCGATCAAGGCAGCAGAAAATGTCGTTTGACATTGCATTTAAATTTTGGAAGATGATAATTATCAGATACCATGAAAAGATTTATTGAATAGACAGAGGGAAACTACATGACGTCGCTTTGTAAGTGACTGGAGTCGAGATCCCAAGTCAGATCCGATAACATTGCATATCCGTTGTTTAGATATTTTTGAGAACCTCGAAATGAACAGCGAGGCACCGGGCCATATATGTTAACAGTCAACCATGGATGGATGAATGGTAGATTTGTAGATGTGAAGGATGGACGAGAAAAACCTTCTGGCGCGACACAGAACCAAATTACCTTGCGGTAGATGTAGATATTCATTCAATGTAGTTATTCCACCTCAGGTCAATTGAAAAACGTGAGACCAATGAAGCGCAGTGAGGCGATCTCTCGGAGTTGAGCATTAACCATACTGATACGAGGAAGGGATGTTTCTTTATGGTGTGTAAATGACAGCAGTTACATTTTGGTTGCATTAAAATTGAAAATATGTTCCTGAACCAGTTAACCACAGATTCGAAGTCGTATGCGATACCAATGCCCTGGATAACTTTGTCAACAATGCCGGATTACCTATTGAGACAGTAGTAAATAGTAGTCTCGTCTGCATAGATGCCGACTAGAGAACTGATGATGTTAGGAATATCATTGATGAAGATCAGAAAGAGTATATGTTTTGGAATATTTTAAGCGCCTTTTGTTACGCATTGAATATAAAACAATTAGATTATTGGAGATATTTGAAAGTGCTTTCAATTTATTTCTCTTCGTGTAACTAATGCGGTCTGCATATTATTAGTGCTCTTAAGTAGAATCCGATGACTATGACAGATTTGATTTTCTGCTCAGGATGAGAACAGAAATTTATTAGGTCATTTTTTGCTGATTTCCGATGGACACGGCGGTTTAAACTATTGTTAACGCGATGAATCTTGATATTTCCACTTTGTCATTCATTTTTCCCAATTTTGTTCTTGATATACAAAATATATATAGTTATCACACACACACACATTATATATATATATATATATATATTGATAAGTTTTTGTTTGTGAGAATAACAAACTGATCTATTATTAATAAATAATTGAAAGCAGTCTCTGGCAAAATGACGGGAGAACCAGAAAGCTGAAGAGAAAAAAAGGAAAGTTCCATGAAAGACTGTTCACGTAAAGTGCTGCGAAAGGTGATGGAGGTCTGAGAAGATTGGTGTCAATTGGCCTGAAGCGATTCACACAAGAGAATTCTCGTATGGCGAAATAAATATTTAAATACTTTCATTATACCCCGTCTCCATCATCCTGTTCCTCTTTCTCCACGTCATAATCATCATCATCGTCATCGACCAGCAGCAGCAGCACCATCTACAATGGTAGCAAAGAGAGGAAGATGGACATGATAAGGAGGATGGCTGATCAGGTGCATTATTTTACCGAAATAATTTTTTATAAAATTTGAAATTTGTTTTAAACTCTCACACATACACACACATATACATACATACATACATACATACATACATACATGCATACATACATACAGACACATATAAATCTATATCGTATTAATATAAAATATTAAAACTGATCGACAAAAGAAAACAATATATTTATTATAGAGCACAGAAATGAATTATGTAAAAATGAAACTCAATTGTACCCCAGTTCTATGGCCATTTCGCTCCTCAGGATAAATTCCCTAGAGCTTGTCAATACTAATATATATATATATATATTCATTCTTTTATCGAACTTTTTAGTATTGACAATATTATATATATATATCAGATTGAGTATACTGTAAATCGACAGAGTGAATAATGGAAAAACATAACTTATGTCAGCCGACACAGGTTAAATATTGCTCATTGAGTGCTGGTGGCAATAAAAGTACTCGATGGAAAAAAAAATAACTAAGATGTATTTTTAAATTTTGGAAGTTAAATTTTAGCTTGTATAATTATTATTTTTGTGTCCTATATTTTATTTTTTATTATGTACATATTCATATTTTGTATGAAAGATGGATGACGACGCGGGAAAGTTTTCCTGTGACGTGTTTCGTCACTTAGGATATCATTGGTCAAGATGTGTTTAAAGTGATGCGATAACGTACTAAACCCTTATTTGAATATATCCGATGGAATGAAACGCGTCTCACGAAAACATATATATATATATATATATATATATATATATATATATATATATATATATATATATTATATATAACACAGCCTATTATGTTTAATCATGAGCCTTCTAAGCTTCGTATATTGTTTTAATTTCGAGAGAAATTAAAGACAAAACTTTTCCAACATTTGGATATATTTTATTATGGTGTTCCTCGATCTCAGCTTTCGACTCACATGTGGCATCATCAGAGTGGTTATATGAACATTTCCACAAAGATATTCTCCATCAAAGATGATATCCTCTTATGCTTGCATAGAAGTTGGCAATGCGACGATAACGGTATAAATACTCACACATACACACAGGAAAAAGAACCTTCAGATATTGGAGGTCATCTACATTAAAACAATGCAATCCACACTCCACAAAATTACATTTCAAAATAGCCACAATGCATTACATTGCATCTAAGCATGTGATACCCTTGTTAATATTTCGTTCTATCACATGGTATGACATCTTAGAACCGTGTCAGGAATTTACAACCAGCGTCTGCTATTCCGCGACTGTTATCGTCGCATAGCTAACTGGTACGTAAACATAAAAAAAAATATCATCTTTGATGGTGAATATCTTCGTTTAAATATTGGGCAGTTTTTGTCTTTATTTTCTTTCGAAATCAAATCAATTATACGAAGTTCAGGACGGCTCATAGACATTCTTTGTTTGTTATATTTAACAATATATGTTTGAATAATGATCTACTGTCCCAATACACTAGCTATACGCACACACACACACACACATATATATATATATATATATATATATATATATATATATATATATATATATGTGTGTGTGTATATATATATATATATATATATATATATATATATAAATATATTTAGTTGGATAGATGTGAGTTTATGACCTGGGTTTCACGCTTTCGTGAAACCAGGTCTAAACTCACATCTATCTCTGAATATGTTAGCTTTTTCTGATATTGAAATATTTATATATATATATATATATATATATATATATATATATATATATATATATATATATATATATATATACAAATAAATGTAAATGTTCATTTTACTATCAAGACCGAAGAATGGAGGCTAAAAATAGAATGTTTTTATTTATTTTGTTTTCGAAAAATAAAACCAGAAATAAATGTCTTGTAAAATAGCAGCATGATAAATGCAAATTTATGCCCTATTTACATTTCAGTTAATTTAGCATATTTATCTTATGCCAATACACGACTCTAAAATAAGAAGATAACCAAACCTTGCAAAAATAAATAAAACAGACAAATTCAAATAAATAAATAAATAGGCATATTAAATAAATAATAAACTATGTAAAACAATACGAATGCACACATAAACACAAGTAAATTTTATAATAATAATCAACAATAAATAATTGATTATCAATATGAATAAGGATTGATAATTAACAAAACTATAAAATAGCGATAAATAACTGAATTCGGACCCACAATTAATTTCTTTAAGATCCTGTAGAAAATTTAAAAAAATAACCCTTACAACCAACCTAATAACCATTAGGATAATACAATAGATCTGTCTACACATAATACTCCATTCCCCACCACCATCATGCACTCACTACAAGATATTAAGCAGAAAGACTGTATACATCGTCTATAGCTGCACTCAGAATATGACACAAATAATAAAAAAGCACAACAGAAAAAAATAACCAATAGGTTATCGGAGAAATTAAACCCACATGTAACTGCATAGAAAACAATGGATGTATCTTAAATAGCAAAACAATATAATATAGCCAACCACTGTAAAATTCACTAGATAACTAAATTATATATATATATATATATATATATATATATATATATATATATATATATATATATATATATATATATATTATAATTATTTTTTTAAAATATGATTCCTTCGCTATATAAGAGTTATGTTTCAAAAACGAATGACTTCGGTATGGAGCACTGCTTTTAAAAATAAAACAATAATACTAAAGAACCCTGGACTACTTACCTAACGTATTCTTTTCTATTTTCTACATACCTGAAATATATATATATATATATATATATATATATATATATATATATATATATATATATATATATATATATATATAATATATATATATAAACTGAAGTAACTGCAAACAATAACTGCAATCTTTTTATCAAAAGTATTAATAATAGCCAACAACAAATTAACTAATAAAAAATAATGAGTAGAAAGTTGACAAACAGCAATATACAAGTAAACTCATTCGTTCCACATTTGAAAAATAACCGTTACGTAGTGGAAGATGGACATGATAAGGAGGATGGCTGATCAGGTGCATTATTTTACCGAAATGTTTTTAAATAAAAATTGATACTTCTTTTAAACACACACATATACATACATACATACATACATACATACACATATAAATCTATATCGTATTAATATAAAATATTAAAACTGATCGACAAAAAAAATGCACAATATATTTATTATACAGCACAAGTAAACGCATTCGGTTCCATATTTGAAAAATGACTGTTACCGGTAAGCATGAAACCATCAGAAAAACAAAGACTATTTCTACTCCCAATGCACCTATAACCAGCCTATATAAATAGTCGAGATATCAATTAAACACATTTTCCAAAAAAAGTTTATCCAAGAAGTTCTGCATGTATATTTTATTGTATTTTTTCAATAAATTATATAAAATTTCATATACTGCATTATAAAAAGATGCTACGTACAGCTAACATGGTTTTTCTACGATGCTGATAGGATTTCTTTCTTGCAAATAACCGACACAGACTTAAGTATTGGAACAATTAGAGAACAATTAATAAATTTCGCAATTTTATCGACGATTTAGATTTGGATTCATATCAAATCATTCGAATAATATAATAAACATTTAAGTGGCTAACTCTTCCCGTTGAATTTAACAAAAGCTTTTTAAATGATTACTTTCTGTTCTATAATAATATATTACTTTCTGATCTATAATAATATAATACTTTCTGGTCTAGAATAATATATTTCTTTCTGCTCTATAACAATATATTTCTTTCCGTTCTATAACAATATAACAATATCTATAATAATTTACATCTGATCTATAATAATATATATATATATTTCTTTCCGTTCTATAACAATATATTACTTTCTGATCTATAATAATATAATACATCCGATCTATAATAATATATTTCTTTCAGCTCTATAACAATATATTTCTTTCCGTTCTATAACAATATATTACTTTCTGATCTATAATAATATAATACATCCGATCTATAATAATATATTTCTTTCAGCTCTATAACAATATATTTCTTTCCGTTCTATAACAATATATTACTTTCTATAATAATAATAATCCGAATAATAATATATTTCTTTCAGATCTATAACAATATATTTCTTTCTGTTCTATAACAATATATTACTTTAACTATAATATTTTTCATCTCTATAATAATATATTACTTTCTGATCTATAACAATATATTTCTTTCTGTTCTATAATCATATATTTCATCTATAATAATTTACATCCTCTATAATAATATAATACTTTCAATATATTTCTTTCTGATCTATAAATTTATTTATTTCTGTTCTATAATAATATATATTTAATGATATAATATCAATATTAATATATTTATAAAAATTATTTCTTTCTGTTCTATAATATTTTTCTGTATAATATATTACTTTCTGCTATAACTATAATAATCATATATTACTTTCTGCTCTAAGAATATAAATTTCTGATCTAAAAATATATTAATATATTAATACATTTAAAACAGTAAAAACTGCTCTATAATCATATATTGTTACAAAAGAAAGAGATATGGATTTAAATACAACAGAAACTAAAAAACTGCTGAACTTTATATATATATGGATATAAATATATATATATATTTATATATATATATATATATATATATATATATATATACTCGTTTCTAAATCTCTTCGAATTTTTGATTTACCAATAAGCAAATCAATCTCGAAGGAAAAAAGTTTTAAAAAAAAAGAGCCAGGAACATGAAAGTCTGTCAAAAAATCGCACAGATGCAGGTTTAAAGCCCAAAGAAAAAAACCCGACCCGAGTAAACAACTAACAAAAAGAGCTCAATACAACCGTAGAGCAGACCTAGATAAACCTAGTGAGCCAGACAAACCTACTCAGGTTTCACCTAAGCAGATCGTCAGGTTTGTCAGGGTCACTAGGTTTGACTATATATATATATATATATATATATATATATATATATATATATATATATATATATATATATATAATTGGATAGATGTGAGTTTGTGACCGGGCTTCCTGCTGTTTGCGATCGTCAGAGAAACTGATTAATTTTTGAAGTTGTGGATTTATTTATGATTGCGTTTATCAGTGTTTTATAGGTAAAAATCGTCGTCGGAACGCCGCTCATACATAGGAAGATATACATACACGCATGTTCACGCATTGCAGATCAAACAAACATGAATATATATGAACATATATTGCATATACATATATATATATATATATATATATATATATATATATATATATATATATATATATATATATTAAGAAATGGACAAGGTCCGACAATTTATTTATTAAAGACATTTTTATGTTTAACGTTGTTATTTATAGATACAAGTATTTAAGCAAATGCTCTGTTTATGATAAACAGTATTAAATAACATTTACCGGCCTGAATGTCCGGAGAAATTTTCATAGTCCTGTCAAAGAACGAATTTTCATGAAAATTTCTCGGACATTCAAAATAAATGTTATTTATATTTTATCATAAACAGAGCATTTGCTTAATAATGTATCTATAAATAACAACGTTAAACATAAAATGGATTTAATAAATATATATATATATATGTATATATATATATTTACACACACACACACACATTTGCATATATATATACATATACATGTACCTATATATATATATATATATATATATATATATATATATATATATATATATATGGGATAAAATCCAGATAGACCTCTATGTATAACGACAGAGCAGGAATATAATATAAAAGGCTCAAACTCTAATATTCCATGTTTATAATTTATGATATTGGAATCTTAATCGCAATCCTAATTCATCCGACCTACAAATTGGAAATTGTAAGGCTGATAAAATAGAACTTGATTCGGATTCCAATGTAATAATTTATAAACATAGTATATTAGTTCGTGAGTTTTTTTTTTTTATAATTACACGATATTTTTAGTGGATGCCCTTATTTATGTAACGCTCAGTTTATTTAGAAAACAGTATATTTATTTATTTCTGTCGACTGTCCAAAATATTCTAGAAACCTTATAAAGTAAAAAATACTTTTACTCTCCGGCAGCATTTAAACATGCGTACGTCTTGGCAAGGGAAATCATTGTCAGATCCGAGGGTAATATTTTTCTGGATTATTCCAGCCTGTATTCGGAAGTAAGTAAATATACTTTTTTAAATAAATGAATGGAACGTCTACTCAAATATGAGTATCCACTAAAACGACATTTAAAGTGAGAAAAACTTTCGGATCCATCACATCTTTAGTAATAAATATATATATATATATTATATAAATATATATTATATAAATATATATACATAAATATATATATATATATATATATATGTATCTTTATGCATTAGACATCCGTCAACATTAATTTTTTTTTTCTCTTACTTAAACCCCTTCCACCCATCTCTCCTAAAATTCTCTCTGTTAATGTTTAATCTCCCTCCTCCTCATACTTACACTCTCTCTAAATTCTGTTTTTATTTCCGGAGTTGGTTTTTTTTTCTGTTTTCTTTTTGAATTTGTAGATTTGATGAATTGGATCGTATTTATGATTCCAATGGAATAAATTATGACCATGGAATATTAGTGTCTAAGCCTTTTTATTATATATATATATATATATAAAAGAAATATGTTGTAGTGGTTCCAACGAGAGAAAAGTATGTATATTAAAAAGAAGAGAGGTGCCGCAAACGTTTTGGTTGTAATATGGATTTATTTAGAAAAAATATTATGCTTTGTTTTACATAATTTTACTACGACACGTGTTTCTGGTCTCGCGACCGTCTTCAGGTAAAAGTGGAGATTTCTACATATTATTAAAAATAATTAATTTTTCTTCATGTTCAATGTGAAATGTTCTCGATATGAGACATTCTCTGTTTGTGTGTTGGCAATCCGAATTTTCTTTCTAGAATTATATAGAAATATATGTATGTGTGTGTGTGTGTGTGTGTGTGTGTGTGTGTGTGTGTGTGTTAAAATAAGAAATAGTTTGATATATGTATGTTTTATAAAATGTTTTCATCTTTCAAAACACAGTCAATATCTTATGTCCATGTTCAATATTAATATTATTTTAACAGTTAAAATATTTTATCCTTGAAAATGGATAAATGTATAGCCGAAAGCGCTCGGATAAAAAGAACATTCGGACAGTTTTTATATAATTTATCATCTGAAAAGAAAAAATGATTATTAGATCGCATGAAAAATTGTATAAAAACTGAATAAAAGCATCTTATCTTGCGCTTTCAATGAAATATCTACCTATATATATATATATATATATATATATATATATATATATATATATATATATATATATATATATTATACAGGGTTATTAAAAATGAATGAACCGATTTCATGACGCGTTGCTTAGTTCTCAAACATCGTCATGGAATGAAACAATGACCATTTGAAAGAAGAATTTAGAAGTTTTGAATGGCTGACACAGGTGCGTTGTCGCCGCATTGTGTCTCCGGCAACGTTCAGTTGTTTAACCCCCGATAGCGTGTCCTCAGAAAAGGCGATATGCATTCTCGAGATCGCGAAAACAAATGCGGTTGTCACGATGCAGCGTGCTTTTCGAAGGCAATTCGACATTAATCTGCCCTCTTCTGACAACATTCGACGGTGGGTTAAATAGCTTCAAGACAGTGGGAGTCTGTATAAAGGGAAAAAAAGTCTAGTTCGTCCAAGAGTTTCGGAGTAACACGTGGCGAGAATCCGCGCGGCGACTGAGTGGAATCCACGGAAGTCCACAAAATCAAACTAGCCCCGAGCTTGAGATCTCTCAAACCAGTATCTGCTGCGTGCTCAGAAGACGTCTACATTTGAAACCTTACAGACTATTCCTCGTTCAGGCACTTACGAAGACCTTGTTCTTTGTGTTTGGCCTCGAGATCCCCAGACCTCACCGTGTGAGAGTTTATCTTGTCGGATACATAAAAAATCGTGTTTATGTTCCACCGCTACAAAATAATCTCGATGACATTAAACATGAATAGCAAGAGCGATCGACTCAGTGGATCGTGATATGTTCATATGCGCCTGGAGGAATTCTCTTATGACATTGATGTTTCCTGTGCTGCGTGTGGTGGCCACATTAAACACTTCTACGGCAAGAAATAAAAGTTGATTGCAAGGAGAATACTTGTTACTCGTCTAGAATTTTCTATTGCTTTTCCTTATTAAAATATTGCATTATAAAATCTGTTCATTCTTTTTGAATAACCGTGTATACGCTTCAAGTACCAATTGATTTCTCTTAGCGA
The DNA here is from genome assembly GCA_903632075.3 of Acanthosepion pharaonis. Lineage (NCBI taxonomy): Eukaryota > Metazoa > Mollusca > Cephalopoda > Sepiida > Sepiidae > Acanthosepion > Acanthosepion pharaonis. The sequence continues at coordinate 632,802 of CAHIKZ030000223.1, read as the reverse complement.
CTGGCGTATTTTGTATAGAAAACATTAAAATTTCTCTTTCTCACTGCCGTGCTCCGACGGCTTAGGGGTAGGATCTCTGACTGATGCCAAATCAGTCGAGTTTCGATCCCGGCTTATATAGCCACAATGAAGAGCTGTGATACAGCGGCACAGTCTGCCTGCCCTCTGTCTTTTCTACACATATTTTCATGGTAAGTGCTCCGAAGAGCTGCTTTCGCTAGTTCCCAAACTGTATGAATTTAAACGAGCCACTAGCTCTGCATCTCAGTTCCACCCTTTCATCGTCGAAACGATTCAATGTTGCTGTCTCTTCTACAGTGATCCTTTTAACAATGGCGGAATATTCATAATGTGCGCAGGCAGATATGATTTTTAGGGTACTGCCGAACGAATGTTAATGCCAGCGAGGCAGACCGGCTGCATCTATTTTCGTTTCCAGGCCGAAGGTAGCCGAATCATCTAACATTTGCAGCTGCTTATCGTCACGTTGCAAAGACAAACTATGGATCGAGGAAGACCAACATTTACTCGTACAACTGACAACGAAGAACACATTCGACAGGCTGTCAGAGACGATCCAGCTATCAGCACACATCCTTGTCCTTGTTTTTAGCTGTGAGGAACCTGCCTCCAAATTTTTAGTCCAACAAATTTCTAATAATATATTTTTTGTAATATTACTTGTTTAAACGATATATATATATATATATATATATATATATATATATATATATATATATATATATGCTACCAGCAAGAGAAATATTTCTCCTCCCGATGATGGCCATTTCGGTCGAAACTAGTCGAGGAATCTAAATGGAATAATAATAAAAAAACGAAAGAATATTAATCTACAACCCAATGTGTCTAAAGATTTTAATTATTTACTTTCTTATTGTTCAAAAAAAAAATATATATATATATATATATTTATATATATATATATATATATATATATGTGTGTGTGTGTGTGTGTGTGTAAAAACATGGTTTTCCTTGCAATTTTGAGGTTGAAGCTATAAACATATAAGTTAAATTATGGTTTTAATGCATGCAATATATATATATATATATATATATATATATATATATACACATATATATATATACACACATATATGTATATATATATATCTTATAAAATATACTTTTAACAACGTATGTAATAAAAAATATATATATATGTATACCTGTATAGTTACATTCTTAATTTTTCTCATCATTGTTTGCAAATTCAGTTTTCATTATTTCTTTAAAATGCATTCACTTTCTACGTTTTATCTCAATTTGCAGTTCAAGTTTCTTTTTGGTGCAAATGATCGATAGTTCAATATAACGACATCTTTACTAGTTTTAACACAGTGAAATTAAACATGAATTCGATTGATGACGGAGCGTGCTTGTTTCAGAAGCATTTCCGGTTAACACTCCTTGAATTCAGAATGTCGATATTTTGAATTTTTGACAGCCATTATTCCAGGTTTCTCAAGTCGATATTACGAACTTTCACCACCTGCTTCGGTTACCACCTTAATTCATTGCCATGACGGAATTTACTTTACCGTTATTATTATGTAATTTATATTTAGAAGAAAGACAGTGAGTGTGAATACGGGCTATCGAACGGAATAGACTAAAAGTTATTGAATTTTAAAAGAAGCACAAATGGCTGACTTACTCCAAAATATTCGTTGGCATTTTCGGGAAAGGAAATAGAACAATAAGGCAAAGATAACAGAGTTCTAACATGTGAATCACGAAAGGAAAAAAAAATTATATAAGTAATCTCAAGAGGAAAGGGATTTGTAGAGAAATGGCTGAAGAGACGACGAGATATTGATCATAACGAAAACCGATGCGATTGCAATAAATATTACGGCCATTTGGAACCCGGCGATGCAAAAAACAAATGGGAATTAGACGACGAGTTTTATTTTTTATTTTACCTCGATCTTGTGTATATATATATATATATATATATATATATATATATATATATATATATATATATATACGCCCAAACAAGGCGTGAAGCCACTGGGATGCAGGGGGTTGCGGAAGATTTGGAGCGAGAGCAGGTAGGAGTGATAAGAGAAATGATGAGGAGAAGGATAGTGGGTAGATCAAGGTAACTGGAGATGTCGATTGACATTATATTTGAATAGTTGGAGATTATAGCTCTCAGGGAAACAGTAATTAGGAAGGGTGTTCACAGGCGAGAGATGCGAGGTATGAAGCTATTGGAGTAGAACAGACGGCTACATTTAAAAGTTTCTACAGTGTATGGGGTGGAGCAGGATTTCAGCCTCGTAAGGCGCTTGAATTCATGGAGTCTGGGAACCAGAGAAAGCAGCTCGTCAGAGCAGTTACCATGGAAGTATTTGTAGAAAAGACAGAGAGAGGCGAGGGCGCGTCTGTGAGAGAGTGACTGCAGACGAGACGCTAGATCAGGGCCAATTAGATTACATATCCGTCTTTGGATCTTGTCAAGAACTCCGAGTATATATATATATATATATATATATATATATATATATATATATAAGGCAGGATGTGTGTGTGTTTGTGTGTTTGTGTAATGAATGCTCTTCCGCAGTTTTAGACGCATTTGCACCAAAATTTACATGCACATGCTCCGATTTAGCGAGAAGGCCAAGACCGACTTTGCATTTCCCAACTCCCATCGATAGTGGAAATAATAGATTTGTTCATGCTTCCACGGTAGTTTTCATGTAGTTTGCGGTCATTTTCTACTGGCGAGAGTGAGAGCCAATAGCTGACTGACACGAATGTTAACTAGCATGCAAAAAAAATCGATAGCTGCATTCGTCACAAGTGGGAAAAATTTAAATCTGCATGGTACTTTACTCCAGTTGGCCCATTCGCTTGCTTAAACTCAACGTTGATTCTGATTCCGTAGAACTGGGTTGGGTGTGAAAAAGTATTTGTTGTTGTTGGGGCGCACCCACCTTCTAACTAGTAATGGACTGGTCCCTCTTATATAAGTCATCTCTGGAGAGAGAGTGACAGAGCGTCAATGAGAGAGAGTCAGCGTGAGCAGTCCAGATAAGCTTACCAGTTACATACCGTTGGACTATAGACTTTGGATATTGTTTCGTACTAACCAACCTTCGTTCTACTAATCACTCTATTGTTAATTGCTTTTATGAATATACCAGTATTTTCCTCTACAACTGTGTTTGTCTTGATTCATACACCGACACGCGGGAAACTCACAACATCTCAACAGTTGTTAACATTCTTTTTTCATTCAGTTTTTCCAGTTACGATCGTTTTGTGATCATTTTGTTTAGTTCCTTTTTCGTAACTGTTTTAATGTTTAGTATAGAGCTTAGAAAAAATCGCAGTGTGAGATAGGCAAGAAGTAAGGCGTTTAGCAATATCAGCACAGCAAAGGGCACTCCTTTAAAGGCAAGGAAGGGCAAAAATATTTTAAGTCAAGTGATAGCGATTACTGTATGAGTCGTACGATTTTTTAATCAAGCACGGGCAACGCCGGGGCATGCTGCTAGCATTATATAAGTGCTGGTTATGACGATAAACTATATTCAGCAAGGCCTCTGATTGGGATATTGAAGGATATATAGTGTGTGGAACTAACTCTTAATTGCTTTTCTTCTCAGATAGATCAGTGGTCGCATAGTAGCACCTGTTAGGGTTACATTTATGGGCAAAAAAATGAACACCTAAAGGGAATGAAGTACTTTTCATTCTCGTCAGGAAGTCTTTCTGCGAGAAGGAAACTCTGGCATAAAGACTGAGTTCAACTTGGTTGGTGGTTGTCGTAAAGTATCTGTGTCACTGGTGTTATACTGACGATAAGTGGGTATAGAGATGTGCAGCACTTTATCTATTCAAAGCAAATTCACGCAGAGTAACGTTCCCCTCCGACATATATATATATATATATATATATATATATATAAAAACTTAAAAATGTCTTAAATTAATTGTCGGACTTTGTTCATTTCATAATGGGTGACGTCATTTGTTTACATTTAGATACGCATCGAGCAGTTATGAATCTACAAGTGAAAATCATGGAGAATTATAGTTTAAAAACAGTAAAATCGACCTCGCTAACGGAAATGCTCCTCTGTGGCTAAATCGTTTATGCACTTCAGGCCATATGACGTGTCCTTATAGGATACAAGTTCGATTCCTGTCGGAGGACGCATATTTTCTATAAAAGTCTCTCGGACATTCATACCGGTAAATGTTGCTAACACTGTTATGAATAGAGCATTTACTTAAATATTTGTATCTATAAAAGAACGTATAAACATAATAAATGTCTTAAAATAATTGTCGGACTTTGTCCATTTCATAATGTGTGAATTCAGTCAGCCAGAAGTTTGGAGACGGCATGATGCTTGGCATTCACAGTGGAAGCTCCAATACGAACATTTCAGTGGATTTGGGTGTCACTCTGAGGACAGCGCAAAGGACTCAGAAAGAGTTGGATGAGTATAATTGTGATTACGAAGGTGTCTAGAGTGTTCACTAGTGGTGACGACGTCATGCCTCCATTCATATTCCCACAAGCGCCACACAGTCAACACGGAGGCCTACATAAAGTATTATGAGGAGGTACTGCTACCCTGGATCAAAAGGATGGCTGCTGTTAGAAAATATATCTGACAAAAGGACTCTGCACCATGCCATACAAATGAGAGGACCCAGTCATAGCTGTGAAACCATTTCTGCGGCCATATCACCCTTTGTATCTGGTCACATAACTCCACAGTCTGCAAATCCCTTGAGGATTATGTGTAGGGCACATTTGAGCGAGTGACCAACAAAACTCTTTGTAACATCAAAGATGAACTGAAGGCAAGGGTTATGGCAGCATTAATCAAATTAAAAAAAAAGATGAACATCCAGAAGATTTCGGGAGATTTCGAAATCATCTGGAGGCAGTGGTTGAAGCCAATGGCGATTTTATTGAATAAATTTAGTATTTATTATTTCAAGGTATTTTTTGAGTAATTTTGTTAATATATATCTGTTAAAATGAGATGTCAGTGTTATTATCATTTTTGAGCAAATTAAGAAAAAATTTTTGCTCAAAATCTCTCTCTCTCTCTCTCTCTCTCTCTATATATATATATATATATATATATATATATATATATATATTAAAAATATGATTACATCGCTACATAAGAGTTCTTATGTTTCAAAAACAGAAGCCAAAACTACAATTCAATTATAAAAATTAAATTAAATTAACTTACCCAGTTCTGATTCATCCTCAAATGAATTTTGGACTAACTAATCTCGAAATTGCATTGCCACACACACACACATGTAGATAGATAGATAGATAGATAGATAGATAGATAGATAGATAGATAGATTGTTTTATATTATTTTCCTTAATAAGTGTGCTCTATTAAAAATTAATTTAAAATAACCTTTTCATTCATATAAATATAATTTTTGTTTTAATTACCATTAACAATGTTATAATTAAATACATACATTTAGCTATTTTTCGAAATGGATGAACCTTTAATAGTAACGCTTCTGAGATTTAATCGTTTTTTTTTTCAAAAGGAATGCGTCATCTTTCAGAAAGATCTAAATAATTTAGTTCCTTGTGTGCATTAGAATATTTCACTTTTTAAATGCGATGAAGTTAGGAACAGACTAAATTAAAAAATGTTGAATAAGGGTTGTTCATTATCCTACTGTTATTAGCGATATCTTGTGATTGTCGATGAAGTATAAGTAAATGGTTATTAGTACACCACATTTGTAACAGTTTAGATACAGGAAAAGAAGAGGAAGAAGAATCAGTATTCGCAAAAGATCACGTGATGAAACGCAAACAAAACAATGTTTTCCATTTTAGAGAGCCGTGCGTAGGAAAAATATGATATAGAATCACTTTTTTTAATTTAGTTTATTTTGAATTTCTAAGGATAATGTAATAAAATTTCCAATAGCTTCATCTTTATACAATCAATATGCAATAGTCTTATACTACAGGTATCGTATAAATTCATTGAAAATTTGCTATATTTATATATATATATTGCTCGCCTCATCTAAATTTCGCCTTATACGCGGCAATATACGGTCAATGTCATATAATATTTAAGTTCGTTTTCAAATAGCTCTCAATTACTCTCTCTCTCTCTCTCTCTCTCTCTCTCTATCTATATATATATATATATATATATATATATATATATATAGATATATATAGATAGATAGATAGATAGATAGATAATATACGTTATATTCAATGAAGCATATATATATATATATTTCATGCGCAAGTGAAATATTTGCGTGGTCGTCTATAACGATTTTTACGAGCGCGTCAATAACGGCAAACGGGTTCAGGAAACTTCCTTACAGATAGAATTTACTTAAAGGAACGATTAATTAGCTTATCTTCATACCCTGCCTGTTGGCAAACGCTGCTAGTGGCGACAGGGAGGCGGTCCCGCCATAGCCACCGAAACCGTGATATCACCCCTGATCGGCGGCTGATGAAGACAGGGTATCGCACGTGTTAACACACGTTGTATGTTAAAAAAAATGTATATATATATATATATATATATATATATATATATATATATATATATATATATATATATTGTGTGTGTGTGCTTCATTGAATGTAACGTGAAAGGCAGATTTAATATATTTTTTATACAGATTATTGTAGTGGTTTTAGTGTTTTTCTTGTATGATGATTACGAGATTGTAGAAAATGCCCATAGTGATTATTGCCTTTCATATGCCATTATTTTCAACGTGTATATTGCTAGCGGATTTTATGTGTTTATATTTTAAGCTGTATTACTTATGAGTAGCCGTAATTCCATGTTGGGGTACGTTGTAAACATCCCTAGCACGTTCTGAGTCGTTTCTAAGCAAGCGATATTGAATATTGACTTATTAGTTTCCCTATGTAAACTATCTCATGGGAAGGCCAGGATTGGACGCCCTTCGTAGACATAAATTGACCGACTCACTCAAGGTGATGAATGCAATATGGAAGAGCTATCAACTGCTTTGGATAACCAAGAATTATGGCGTCATAAATGGAAGTAAATTCGAATTAGGTCTACACGATATTTATGAAGACGATGTTGTAAACTAATATAACATTATGCTGGAATAGTATTTAGAACAAACAATATCATATGTAACCGTAGCAGATGAGAACTGTCTTCACACCACTTCAAGAAATCTCTTTACAGCTTCTCTTTTGGTATCAACACCTTCATTGTTCTAATTGTTTATTTCTTTATATGAATAAGGATAAAGGAAACTAATTTAACTTTTTTAAAAATATATCTTGTTTTCTTAATTCACTCTCGCAGGCAGTTTTCTAAAATTTAAATACAACGCCAATCTCCATTTATCTTCTTCCTGTTTTCTGTTCTTTTATTGTCCTTTCTCCTCACTAACTTCTTCTTGTTCTCATTCTCTTTCACACCCAGTTACTCACGCTTGGTTAGGGTGATTTTTTAAACCATTTCACCCTAAGCAAAGCAATGAAATCACTAATATGAGAAAAATATGCCAGTAGGGGGAGAAAACAATAAAAAAGACAAAAAATAAGAAGACAGAAGATAAAGATTGATATCGTAATTGAATTTTTGAAGATCGAAGTTGTCTAAGAAGAATGAAGCCTATAGAGAGATCCACAAACGATAATTACAACAGAATAAATTGTTAGCATAGAACATACGGTTAGATCTTGCCATTTCATGTGTCAAATTATGAGACCTTACCACCAATCTAGTAGTGCGCTTAAATTCATAAAGTCTAGGTACCATAGAGAAATGTTATCAAAACAATTACCTTGAAAGTAGATATTTATTTGACACCCCATCCACTGAGTCAAGTTGTAACACATGGTCAGTTTTTAACGTGAGGACCCGAGTGTTTTTACTCGGGCCACTGGTCCAAGCTGGTCTTAGTTGGTTATAGCTTGTTCATACTGGTCAGAGCTGGTCTAAGCTAATCATAGCTAGTCTTGGCTTGTCACAGCTTGTTCAAGCTGGCCAGAGTTGCTCCAAACCAGTCATAGCCATGATACCACCAGCGAAGTGACTGATCCCTGTGCCAGGTAAGTATTATCCTGAAACTATCTATAGAAAAGGCAGAGGAAAGCTACGTTAGGACGGTGGAAATATGGCAGAAGTCTAAATGACATGTCAGTGTAAATAATATTGCAGATTATTCTTTGGATTTTATCAAGAATATCTAAATTCATAGCAGGGGAACCAGATCACTTATGGCAGAGATATTCAAAGCAAAGATGAATGGTAAACTTATAAATATGTAAAATAGATTCTGGTGAGAAAGATTGTCTGGCATGACACAATGAAACTACTTTCCTAGCTGCAGGCTTTAAAATAGATTCATTATACTTTTCCATATCATGTTAGCGGAAAACTTTAATCCTAAAAGCTTCAATAGTCACTCTACTGGAGATTTAGCATTAAATGATTAAAAAAATTATAGCCAAAATTCAGAATCTTCTCGGAGATGAGAGGAAGTTATTGCTTTTTGTTGTGGTACGATCCACCTAATTTACATAGTGGAGTACCGACCATATAAATATGGGTTGGTACCGGGAAGACGAGGGAAGAAGTAAGAAGAGATCCAATCGAGAGACTCTGCCCGACTGCGATTAAGTCAACCCATTCTACAGGAACAGTCTTCCCAAGAATATACCAAAACTAACTGTAAATATTGTGTACCTTTTCCTTGTTTCAATACATTTTGTTTAGGTACATTTTGTGTTGTATTATTATTATTCCATGCTTATCCAAGCTTCAGCACTTTTTGATTTTTTTTTTAATTGAAGTACTAGCTTAAAAGCCGCACTCTTTAAAGGACTTATAGTTCCTGCGGTGAGATATTGGTATATCTGGTCCAAAACTAAAGGTACCACTGGTACAGATTAGAAAACAGCAATTATAATTTGGAAGAAATAACTTTGAATTCAACAATTCACTCCATGGAACTTCAAAATCTCACTTTAACTCTGGTTCGCGCTATAAGTACAATTCCAGCCAAAAGATCGATTTGGGCCGAAACTCTGATTTGGACTGAAATTTCAAATTTAGGCAGAGAATTGATTTCTTCAGATCACAGACTCTGTATTACTTCAACTGAGTTGAGTTCTTCAAATCCCAAACTCTGCGAAACTTAAAAATCTCACGTCACGAAACCTATCACTTTAACTGATTCCTTGGCATTTTGAAGAAATAAAATTGATTTCCTCAATTCACAAAGATTTGGTGATATTTAAAACTTAATTTGAATAATAACATATTTTGAATCCACAATGTGTTTGTTTAGCCTAAATCTCAATATATTTTTAAAGCATTTAAAATCACTAAATTTTTTTTCTCAGTTATTTTAAAATTTGAATGTTTAACTTCACCCTTTTGTATTATTATTGTTTTTTTATGTTAAATATATACTCAAGGCATGTTTGATATTTATCAAAATCCTTCATTTTCGCCCAAATACGTCTTGATGGGCTATTTCCATTCAAAAGCTAGTGGTTCACCACCAAAACTGTTGAATCTGAAATAAATTAAAAAATAAAGGACGTTACACAGAATAATGAAAATTTAATAATGGTGTTGCAGTATCGTGCAAACAAGCTGGGAAAAGTTTTATAAAAATCAATTCAGAGAAAATCAAGAAATCCTAAATGCCAGTGTCAAGATATTAGCGTGGTTGAAGGTGTAACTGTAAGGGTGGGGGCGGGGTTGTTTTTTCTCTACTTGTGGGAAAGTACTAAAAGAAAATGACAATGAAGAGGAATCGCATTCCTAAGCAGGAAAAAAAATGGATAAACTTCTTCTTTCAAAAGAACTGGGTGTTCTTCATAATGACGGTCGTCTTTGAGTATAGAATCCAGAGGTTAGCAGTGAATATTCCGAAGACAGTAGGGAAGCGTAGTTCAGGTTAGCAGTGGATATTTTGGTAAAAGTAGCAGAGCGTAGTTCGTCCTTCTGTTTCTCTTCGCCTGACAAGCTAGCACTGGACATTCGGATAGAGTAAAGAAAATGGCCGCCTTTATACACGACGGATTGAATATTCTACGTCTTCTGATTGGTTAACCTTCTATTGGTGGATTATAAAGTGAGTCAAGTCATTTGGACTAGCTCACTAGTAAATATATATATACCAAAAACTGCAACACTGGGGAGAAGATTAAATCGGGCGATAGGCGATGATATCGACTCTTATTAAGGAAAAAATAAATAATAAATACAATTTCCGAGTTCAGGTGGAGACGTTGGAAGCACAGGGCTAAAATCGACACTAGAAGAAAGTTGGGAGCCGACTTCCAAGCAGGAAACAAGGGATAAACCTCTACTCTTGTTCAAAAGACAAACAGCATAAACGAGGAAGAAAATCTATATTAATAACTGAGTAAAAGAATGTCTTGAAATTTAATGAAAATATAAACATTAGTTTGATATATTATTTGGTCACCATTTACGGAGAAACTTTCGACCTTGTGGGGAGGTCGTTTCAAAATATTTTAGCACGTCCACCTACTGTAATATTTGATTGATTCGTTTTTTTACGGTCGATCAACCCTTTGCCGGTTATTTAAAGCCAGAATATATATTTTAGATTTTAAAAATATTTTGGTTGTGATAATAATGGTTTCGTGACACAAATTCTACTAATTAACTCATAGCTGGCAGGAGAAGAGATGGACTCATACCATTTCCAGTGGAATTTCCGCGTAACGAATCCAACAGTAGGTGGAACTCGACTCTCTGATTAATAATCCTGAGCCATTATCCGTTACACCAAGCGCACATCCATGTATTCCCAAGCGTTCACGCATCTAGGAACTGACCAGGCTTGAGGTTGCTTAATTTAGATAAAATGAAATTACGTGAATCGTTTGCAATAATATGCTTGCGTTATGATACACTATTTGAGTAAAACGTAGGAATTGTTTATTTTGAGATTTGAACGCGGACAAATGAAACAGAATTTTTTTATTGCTTATGAAAAAACATTCTTTATACTTGTCAGATTAAAATAGCAGAAATGAAAATAATAAAAAACAAAACAAACTAAGAATAGATAAGCTTTAAACTAACTAAAAGGTTGATGGATATAGCACTGACACTATTTAAAAGTACCGGTCAAGATAATTGATGCCAGGAAAGACGTAGCCTACAGACTGATGAGAATAATAATAATAATAATAATAATAATAATAATAATAATAATACCGTGATTAGAACACGCTGAACTGATGGAAACCAGAAAAGGAAGCAGTAAAAATATTAGAAAAAGATCAAGTTGTCAAAAACACTGATTAGCTTTCAACACAGGATCTCAAAAATTAATAAAAATGTGTCTTTCTTACTCCGATTACTGGCATTGAAAGCAAATATCGACGTAAGGACACACTTATTCAACACAAATACTGTATATAGTCGCGTAAAAGACAATTTGATCTATATTGCGACCCCTGAATATTTTGCATGAACTTTAACCCCTTCAGAAAAAAAAAAAGAAAAACTTACCTGTGTATATTGCAACCAGTCACAGAAAATTCATGATTTTTAACCTCTTGAAGTATCTACGGTAAAGGAATTATTGAAAATACATACAGACTATTGGCCTGATTTTTTTGCTGCTATCAAAGCCGTTGTGTCTTTCATCAGGCGTATATTGATCACCATGACCTACAGAGAATAACAAACTACAAATTGTATCACTTATGGGGTATATTGTCTTTTTTCTATTGGCCATGTGTAAACTTATCTCGCTTCGTTCTTATTTTAGTACTGTTCAGTTATTACTCATTGCAGTGAAAGTATACACCTGAAGAAGGCCGGAGAAAGCAAGGCCCTGAAATTCGGGATAATAAAGTTAAATAGAATAGTCTGAATGTAATTGGTGTAAATACTTACCATGCAATTTAGTGTCAATAATTCTGACAGTAATTATCGAATCGATACAAAGCCGATGTGATACACCAATGTTCCCTGTCGGTTATCTGGATCGATATACAAATGATGAAAGCTGGGGAAGCCCAATGGCTGAAAGATTGCTATAATTGCAACGATGAGGCGAATAACAACAACGATGAGGCTGATAATTCTTCATCCCCAAAAAATTCAGACAGAAATTATTGAATCTGCACGGACCCGTTGTGATACACCAATGGTCCCTGTAGGCTACATGGATTGATATACACCTGATGAATGCCGGATGCCACAACAGTCGAAACGTCGTGATAGCAACAACAAAAATGAGAACAAGAGTCCGAATATAAAAAGTAGAAGTAATAATGTCTAATTCCAGAAATTCAGACGCCATAAACAAATATTTTTGAAGTAACCCAACGTCTGATATGCCTTGTATTCATGAATCAGTCAAAGAGGAACGCACTTATTCAGAAAGGCCGACGAATCTCTCTTGTGTACCATTTCATAACGCTGGAGGCCTTAAAGTAAATTTTGCTGCACTGAACTAGCTAAAGTCAAATGTCTGATACGCACACTAGACACTTAAGAATGGCTTATCTAAACATAAGATACAATAATCGAACACTGAACATCCCAGAAAAACAAACGCCTCAAATCCTCCAAAACTATAAACACTTAGCCAAAGAGAAATGAAAGCGATTTAACAATGGAACGAGTTGACGCCGAAACGTAACAGCAGAATCAAACGCGTTTTAAATGGTTATCTCTGAGTGTACAATCAATCATCCATACAGTTCCAAAACTCGAAATAATTTTGCTAAATT
>CAHIKZ030000223.1:610000-617500 GCA_903632075.3 Acanthosepion pharaonis | reverse complement strand
GCCTTTTTATTTCATATATATATATATATATATATATATATATATATATATATATATATATATATGTATGCTTAATTAGATATGGCAGATAAGGTGCTTTGATTATGTTTTATAGTTTCTCATGGGATTTTATAATATTTTTTTTCAGCAGATAAATTATACAAAAAACTGTCCATTTTTCATAGAGGTTTCCGTTATATATTTAGCCAGTTTCAACAATGAAGTATATTAATGTTTAACTGGAAATAGATTGTTGTATGTAGGTATTTAGTAAATACAAGGGAGTACGACTTTTATGAAGGACAACACGGTCAAGGCTGTTTGATATGAAAAATAAAATGATATCTATTCAAACACACGTTACCACTGCATATAACATTTAGAGTAATAAGAAAGCTATCAAATATAGACTCGATAAAGACCTAAGGGGAAGTTAATCTCATGGCGGAACTGGTAAATTCACACTTCGTCTATAGGAGAGGCTTCCCTGATAGAAAAAGAGAATAGAATTTGGATTCGTGTCAGTTGGCACAGTTTTCAATGTTAGGTTTTCACAAAATTGGTCGTTGGCATTAACCCTTTTGAGCTCTGACCACCGCTTTACCGGTGGTAGAAAAACATGACGTAATACCCAGCCACCGCTTTACCGGTGGTAGAGAAACATGACGTAATACCCAGCCACCGTTTTACCGGTGGTAGAGAAACATGACGTAATACCCAGCCACCGCTTTACCGGTGGTAGAGAAACATGACGTAATACCCAGCCACCGCTTTACCGGTGGTAGAGAAACATGACGTAATACCCAGCCACTGCTTTAACGGTGGTAGAGAAACATGACGTAATACCCAGCCACCGCTTTACCGGTGGTAGAGAAACATGAAGAATACCCAGCCACCGCTTTACCGGTGGTAGAGAAACATGACGTAATATCCAGCCACCGCTTTAACGGTGGTAGAGAAACATGACGTAATACCCAGCCACCGCTTTACCGGTGGTAGAGAAACATGACGTAATACCCAACCACCGCTTTACCGGTGGTAGAGAAACATTACGTAATACCTAGCCACCGGTTAAACAGTAGTAGAGAAATTTGACTTAATGCCCAGTCACCGGTTGGACGGTGGGTAAACACTTGTAACTATTTTTATATCCACAATGAAAGAGTATATACCAATTATATGCGAAAATTGACTCAGGAACTCAGGCAGAAGGTTTAAAATTGTTCACGAACGCAGGGCTTAAAGGGTTAATTCCATATTTTAAGAAAATAAAAAAAAAAGATGTACATTCAATCACATTTACCTACTACAAATTAAGGTTAATTTTTTATTACTGTCGGCAAGCAGATTTTTCATTCTAAGTTTGCATATGTGCACATTTATGCACAAAAAGATGGAACAGCAAAATATATATTTATTCGGTCTTCTACAATTGAAATCTAAAAGAATAAACGCAAAGATTTGTAATGATATAAAATTCAACTGTCCATCATTTATGACTGAAACTATAATCTTATATGCTGCGTCCTTTCAGAACGTTAACGATAGCGACTCTCCACAACTTCCTATTATTTCTTTAGCTCTAAACAATATCAGTCCTTTTACTATTATTCTCCGTCCCTCTTCTGCCATCACTTACTTTCTTTTCTTCCTCTTTTCTTCAGTACGTCTTCTGTGTGATATATTCTCCAAGTACACTTTCCTAATTATATGTTCCAGAAAGGTCAAATATTTTGATTGTTTATATAAGTGTCATTTATATTCGCATTTTTTCTAAGTTCCTCGTAGATCTCACGTTCATTATTTGGTATTCTCAGCATATTATGTAGGTATCTTTATAAAGAGATAGTTCAGAACCCAGTTTCAATTAGACAGATCTATTCCAGAAGTTGGAATTCATGAATATTGCGTTAGGGTGATAATTATATACTGTACCTATGAACACTAATGGGTATGGGCCAATCCTCATAAATACGTTGGACATTATTTTAAGTGGGGTTAATCTGCTGTCTAAGTAGTCCATCACTAGCAGTGGTTTACCTACTTCACGCCGCTGGCGAGTATTGTATTTTGTTGATGTTATAATGATTACCATTTCATTTCCAACTTCCTTTTAGGTTATTCCTCATTCAGTAACCCTTTCTGGGTTACAACAGTGACCTTATGAGTTTTTATATCCTTTCATTTATTTCTCATTTTCTCTTTCTTCTTCATCTTCTTCGTCTTTTCTTCATTTCATTTCATTCATTTTACTTCCACTCAATTGTTCGTTGCCTTTCTCCTCTCAATATGGCTTTTCTTTTTTTTTCTTCCCTCCTTCGGGTTTTATTCATTTTTATATCCCTCTTACGGTTGATATTTTAAAGTTTCATTGTCCCAGTTATCGATTTCTAAATTATGATCAGAAAATATGATTTATTATTATTATTTTTTATTTTTATTCACAAAGGCTTCCTGCAAATATATCCTCTCGGTCTTATCGGTTGTCAGCCTTCATCAAAACTTGTGGACTGCTGCTAGAAAGCCTATACCAAATAACAGAAAAGACATCACCTGAGAAATAGCTACAAATTTAACAAATAAAATGAAAAGCAAATATAACTCAAAGAGAAAATAATGAAGTATTAAGTGGTTCTTCTTCATCTGTGAGAAAATTGCCCAATATAGCGATATACAAATTTGTTACTATATAGTAATTCGACACTATTTTCTTTGTTTCTTACTGCTTTGTTTAGTCTTTGAATGGAAGGCAACTACATTTCTGTGACACATTTTGCGTTCTCGCTTTGTTCTTTCTGAAAAGCTTAGAATTTTTTTTAGTATTCTTTCATATATATATATATACTTGTAAGATCTTTCTGGAACAACAACACATTTATTTCCTTTTATAAAACAAAGATAATACGCCTCTTTATTTTTCACTGCTAATTTATTTTCTTACTCTGCAAAATGGGAATCGATCATCTATTTCATTTTCATTTCGAATTTGTCTTGCAAACTTAACTGATTTCATAAGACCCACTTCAGACCATTTTTGGAGAAATTTAATTAAATATAAATAATTTTATTATAGATCCCAGGAATATTTAGTTTCATATTCAAGAGGAAATGCATCAAGAAAGTAATTTCTTTATTTCACACACAAACATACCAATACACAAATATAAAAATTGTTTTTCGCCCCTCTATAATTGATGAATCTATGACAAAATTCCAGTGGACATAACTCTAGCGGACAAAAGCAAAATCCCAGACTTTTATTCCAAAAGTGGACAAAATCCTAGTATCTTAAAAAAATGTCTCATATAGAAAAAGAAACAAACCTAACATTGAAAATTCAAAGTACATTTAATTCAAATTTTAATGCCAAATTGATGTAAATAATAATAATAATAATAATAATAATAATAATAATAATAATAATAATAATAATATTGGCACCCACTGAGTATAAAACCCGGCATGAGAGTGTCGGCCAATATCTGCACTGGAAAATATGCAAGTTCTACGGGAAGGAAAATGAAAGAAAATGGTATGAACACTACCCAGACCCGGTTACAGAGATTGGACCTGTTACAATTCTATTGGACTACACAATACACACTGACAGAACAATCAAAGCCAACCGTCCAGACATTGTTATAAAGACCACAAAAAAGTGCCTCCTTGTTGATATGACAGTCCCTGTAGACTGAAATGTATCTTTGAAGATATTCAAAAAGCTGTCAAATTACAAGGACCTTGAAATAGAAATTTCAAAAATATGGCACATGAGAACATCAACAATCCCTGTTGTAGTTGGAGCCTTAGGATTGGTTGGAAAATATTCCTGTAGACTAATTGAAGGGATTCCTTGAAGTCCATGCCTCAAGGAGATACAAAAAATTGTTCTCATAAGTACAGCCCACGCTTTACAAAGGCCTTTATCTATAATTTTTTTTTTTTTTAGTGGAAAGTGTCATGATGCCATTTTTAAACTTAGGTCCCTGTGCGGGACCCTCAAAGAAATATGTAAACGCCAGAATTCAAAAGAAATAATAATAATAATAATAATAATAATAATAATAATAATATATGTACACATAGACCATAAAATAAGTGCAGATATTGGATAATGTGTTTCACGTCTCAATTTTACATTCGAGTGTATGTGTTTGATATTGGAAATATAATTGTATATACTAGATATTATTATTATTATTATTATTATTATTATTATTATTATTATCCGAATTTGAGTAAAAAGTTCCTTGAATTTTCAATGTTAAATTTGTTTCGTTTTCTATATGAGACTTTTATTTATGAGACTGGGTTTTGTCCACTTTGAAGAAAAGAGGATGGATTTTTTGTATCATGGTGTTTGTCCACTGGGATTTTGTCCCGTGAGATGTTGTTCTGTTACAGCCATTCGACCATAATGTATTAGGACGTTATGTTATTTTTTAAATTTGCAATTTGTAATTATAAATCACGCTATAAAGAGATAAATAATAAATAGTAATAAATAAAACCACCATATATAGTATAATTCCACCAATAAACTTATAAGACAGAAATCTTTTACGAAAAGTTTTACTTCATAATACAATAAACGTATTCTTTATATCATGGAATATATTAAAATGGTGAATCCCTTAATTTGAAACAAGTTCTATGAACAGATTGTCTGGAATATCGCTTATAGGATGCTGAAAATATAAGAATTTGTTTTATATGAGTCACTGTTAAGGCTTAAGTTTTTGTTTGCTGAATTTATTTTCTATAATTGTACAGCCGAACAAAAATGTTTCCTCCACAAGTAGCGTTAAAAAAATAATTTAAAAAAGTCGTTTTTGTTTTCATCTGACCAGAGCACTTTCTCCCACATGATTGTTGCGTCACCCACATGAAATGCGGAAATACGTTAGTACAACCGAAAAAGTATATAAAATGTGACGAATAGAATATTTTTTTATCATTTCCTGCATCATCCTGCAAGTTTAAAAATTTAGGAAAAATTGACATAAAAAGTGTAGCATATTTCTATCAGTCTATTTAATTTTATTTAATTGTTGGTGTTATTTTGTTAATATAAATTCCACTTCTGTTACTTAGTCCTCTGTACGACGATAAACTACACCAGGCAGCAAGACTGTGGTCGGCCGATTGGTTGTTTTGAAGGGTGTGGAACCACCTTTTATTTGCTGTTGTTCTTACGTATACCCTGACCCAGTGATGCAGCATCTAATTAGGGTTCTAATTATTGTCAAATAGTGAATCCCCAAACAAAAACAAAACGATATAAAAAAAATAAATATACATCTTTAGAGTAAAAATACCAGCAATGCATTTTTATGTAATAAAATTACCAGCAATACATTTTTATTTGGTAAATTCACCAACGCTACCTATTCATAATAAAATTACCAACAATAACTGTTTATATTAAAATATATATTTTAAACCAAAATGACCATTAATACATTTTATAGCAGGTTTACTAACAATACATTATATAGCAAAATGACCAACATTTTATCTATAATTGAAGGCATACAATTGCGTTCAAAATATATTTAGTTGAAACTATAAAACAGTGTTCGAAATATTTAGATTTCGGCATTAAATAACTCATAGAGGTGTTGATATGCCGCAAAATATCAACCAATCAACAATACATATTTATAGTAAAATGATCAAGAATACATTTTGTCTGGAACTGAAGACATACAATTGCCTAAATATTTAGATTTCGGCATTATATAAACCGTAGAGACGTTGGTATGCCACAAAACAATATCAACCAACCAACCAACATGTGTTACTGATATTTAATAGTAGGTTAAGCAGTCATCCAAGATAATTTTTGAAAATACGATTCTATAAATTAAATATTTATTAATAAATGATTCATCAGACTTCCAAATAGTTAAGTTTGAATAACGGCATAAAGCCGTTGATTCAATAGAATCCCTCATATTCGGAATACCACATATCCGGAATCCCGCATATCCGGACATAATTTTGATGCGTATATTTTAAATATTTGGATGATATCTAAATGTTTTGAAATTTCTGTTTTCCAGGAAATTTACTTTGGATAATTGTGTATGCTTATTTCACAGAAATGACTTGTATTGGTGTAAAAGACAATGGGAATAAGAGAAAAAAATAAAATTGGAGTTATCGTAAAAAGTGGAAATTTTAAACAGACTAGACGCTGAGTCTGTGTATATTTCTGAGATGAGGTATTATGTTCTTTATTTACATTATTCCAACCACCTGAAGAAGGCCGGAGCGTACAACGGCCGAAACGTTGTGATAAATATGGCAACAAAGATGAGGACAATAGTCCGAATAATGTAAATAATGTAAGACTAGACGCTGGTGAATGTTCATTGTAACTCACAGCTGAGTTCACCATTGGAAAGTCAACATTGTATGATATAAAATCTTCCAAAGAAAATATTCTCAAACGTTCACGCTGTCACAATGACGAGGAAAAACATGATTGTGATGAAACCTGGACTGAAATTCAAAAGCTATTGAAAAGGTTATCAGTTTTATTGATAGAAAGCCAGCATTCAGGTATGTCGCTTGCAATAACGCACGCAGATTTAAAAACAGTGCCATACGTTTAAAAAAAAATTAAGAATATACGTGAAACAAAACGCAGAAAAAGTTGAGTATGACATTAGAAGTGAGATAATCATCGTACAACGGTGATTAAAAAAATCCTCGTTAGATTATTTGTTTTGCATTCGTTGCATACTTAATGTAATGAATTTTCATTAATATTACATAATTTAATTCTTTTCCTTAAAATCAATTTCATTATATTTCACTCACCATTGGCTTATTTTGCTTACTATCAAACATAGAAAATAAATGTTAAACATTCAGTTCTATTATTTTAATTTAAATATAACCCCTCGAATCCGGACTTTGTAACCAATTCCTCATATCCGGACTTTGTAACCAATTCCTCATATCCGGACTTTGTAATCAATTCCTCGTATTCGGACTTTGTAACCAATTCCTCGTATCCGGACTTTGTAACCAATTCCTCGTATCCGGACTTTGTAACCAATTCCTCGTATCCGGAATTTGTAACCAATTCCTTGTATCCGGACTTTGTAACCAATTCCTCGTATCCGGAATTTGTAACCAATTCCTTGTATCCGGACTTTGTAACCAATTCCTCGTATCCGAAATTTGTAACCAATTCCTCGTATCCGGACTTTGTAACCAATTCCTCGTATCCGGACTTTGTAACCAATTCCTCGTATCCGGACTTTGTAACCAATTCCTCGTATCCAGACTTTGTAATCAATTCCTCGTATCCGGACTTTGTAATCAATTCCTCGTATCCGGAATTTGTAACCAATTCCTCGTATCCGGACTTTGTAACCAATTCCTCATATCCGGACTTTGTAACCAATTCCTCATATCCGCAAGGCCTTCTTAATCCTGTTGTCAGGGATTCGACTGTAACTCATTTTTTTCCCGAAATCAGTATGA
>CAHIKZ030000223.1:595000-605000 GCA_903632075.3 Acanthosepion pharaonis | reverse complement strand
GGTTGTATTGAGCTCTTTTGTTAGTTAGTTGTTACTCGTATCGGGGTTTTTTCTTTGGGCTTCAGACCTGCATCTGTGCGATTCTTTTCTCGGCAGAAGTTCATGTTTGTAGCTCTTTCTTTTTTTAAAACCTTTTTTTCCCTCGAGATTGATTTGATTAGCAAATCAAAAATTCGAGGGTTTTTCGAAACGAGTCTAGTTATCTATATTTATATGTATATATGTATATATTTCAAATTTTAAAGCGGTGGCTGGGTATTACGTCATGTTTCTCTACCACCGGTAAAGCGGTGGCTGGGTATTACGTCATGTTTCTCTACCACCGGTAAAGCGGTGGCTGGGTATTACGTCATGTTTCTCTACCACCGGTAAAGCGGTGGCTGGGTATTACGTCATGTTTCTCTACCACCGGTAAAGCGGTGGCTGGTTATTACGTCATGTTTCTCTACCACCGATATAGCGGTGGCTGGGTATTACGTCATGTTTCTCTACCACCGTTAAAGCGGTGGCTGGGTATAACGTCATGTTTCTCTACCACCGGTAAAGCGGTGGTCAGAGCTCAAAAGGGTTAATGCCAACGACCAATTTTGTGAAAACCTAACATTGAAATCTGTGCCAACTGACACGAATCCAAATTCTATTCTCTTTTTCTATCAGGGAAGCCTCTCCTATAGACGAAGTGTGAATTTACCAGTTCCGCCATGAGATTAACCTCCCCTTAGGACTTTATCGAGTCTATATTTGATAGCTTTCTTATTACTCTAAATGTTATATGCAGTGGTAACGTGTGTTTGAATAGATATCATTTTATTTTTCATATCAAACAGCCTTGACCGTGTTGTCCTTGATAAAAGTCGTACTCCCTTGTATTTACTAAATACCTACATACAACAATCTATTTCCAGTTAAACATTAATATACTTCATTGTTGAAACTGGCTAAATATATAACGGAAACCTCTATGAAAAAATGGACAGTTTTTGTATAATTTATCTGCTGAAAAAATATTATAAAATCCCATGAGAAACTATAAAACATAATCAAAGCACCTTATCTGCCATATCTAATTAATATATATATATATATATATATATATATATATATATATATATATATATATATAATAAAATATAAAAAGGCTTAAACACTAATATAACACCATGGAATATTAGTGTTAAGCCTTTTATTATATCCTTACTCTGTCCTGGACATTGTGTTCTACCGATTCTATCCTCTTGAATTTTTTTTCATACAAATATATATGTATGTGTATGTATATATGTATATATATTTTAGACATATGATTGCATATGTATGTGTATATTTACCACTAATATTTTCTATCTATCTATCTCTCTCTCTCTCTCTATATATATATATATATATATATATATATATATATATATATATATATATATATATATATCAAAGTATATAATTGGTATATAGGTTTTCTTTTCAACACCATCACTTGATAAGACACAGAGTGTGTTGAAACAAAATGGCTATTTTTGTAGTGATTTTATAACATACTTATGTTATAAATTTTTTTATAAAAATAATTTATATATATATATATATATATATATATATATATGAATTATTGTTAGGTCATCCCGCTGAGATGTTACTGGAATCAGGTAAGTCACTACTCCATGTTGCATGCTCGGCCAATCGGCGACTAAACTGAAAACTGCGGGACGAAAAACTGGACCTGTCAAATGGCGGATGAACCTCTTTGAGTGGTCAACGGCCATCTAGCGCTCTCAGCGTGAGGTCATAGAAATATTTTGGCTGATGTCCAGTCGCGCATTTAGCCCACTTGGGGTGGGACCTCCCAAGTCTTTTAGCAGTCTTATAGCAGAAGGAAACTCTGTTACCCGCCTCCTGGCCACACTAGATATCTTGCATCTGCTTGTCTCTGGATAGTTTTATGGTGATGATCTATGCATTACTGTTCAAACTGCATTCGTCCTTAAACCCGCATAAGGATTACTGACAATTTTTTTTTTCAATCCATATCCCATGACATGTCGATATACCGACCCGTACAATTCTGATGGACTGGGAATTTGTAGTTGCTTACCTGAAAATTTGGCGGCGTCTGAGTAGATGTAATATCGCTAGCTCAACTTCATTGACACATGAGTGGCTTTTGGTTCCTACCGGAGTGTTTGAACAGCCCTATTATGGAAGAACTGCTCACTAGATGATTGCTGGAATAGTCTATAAAATGTGAACCAAAAATTGCCTGTCTTATTCATTTGGGCAGTATAGCTTGGCCGGTTGATGTGTACTTTGCGATCGAACACAATTAAGAAGAAACTAATGATGAAACTGAAACTATCTTGGTGGAACGGACGGACCCTCATAGATAATCATTTGGGATCTGCTCCTGAACGCAGAGCAGCTCCCGTGTCTTGAGAAATATATGCTATAGATGTGGCTGCTCTCTCGGAAACTCGTCTAGCTTGTGATGGTCAACTTCAAGAAGTTAGAAGTGGCTACATTTTCTTCTGGAAGGGAAAGTGTGCTGAGGATGATAGAATAGCTGATGCGGGTTTTGCAGTACGTAACTCATTGTGTCAAGGCTTGCTGAACTTCCTAAATGAGTCAGTGAACGTTCAACTTCATCTCAATGGATCGCGATACGCTACAATCAGTGTCTACCTTCGAACAATGGATATTGCCGACATTTTAAATACTCAGTTCTATAAGTCCTTAAGAGATATACCATACATGATTCCAAAAGATGACATGATTGTCCTCCTCGCTGACTTCAACGACCGAGTTGGTGCAAATTGCGAGACCAGGAGTAGTTTAGGGAAATATGGCGTCTGAAAAATCAACACTAATGGTTTAATACTTCTCGAGCTTTGCACTGACTTCAATCTCCTGCCTTTAATTCATATTACTACGTGGATGCATCACCGTTCAAGCAAGTGGCATCTCATTGATTATGTCAAGAGGAATATACAGGATGTCCATATTGTTAGATCTATTTGTGGATTGTTGGACTGATCATGCCCTAGAGGGAGCCATGATTAATTTTTTTTTCTTAAATCAGCCCTTAGAAAAAAGAATGGAAACACTCTTGCACGTCTGCATGTCGTAAAACTGCACTTCCTGGAAACGGAGGTATCACTAAAACACCGACTGTCGAAAACAAGTGAACATTGAAGTCAACACTGAGAGGCGACAAGCTGTTTCATGCTAGACGAAATCATCAGGCTACGAGTATTTTTTTTCTTTTTTCACGGCTATTTATATATACGGCTCAGTCGTGCATTGTGGGTAGAAAAATAACAATAAACAAGTAAAATAGTAATAAACAAGTAAAATAAATTAATCTAAATTAATCTAAATAAATAAACAAACTAACAAACCGATCCCGATAAAATAACCGTTAGAAAAAAACAAGTAAAGCAATCAATCCAAATAAATAAATGAAGTAATAGACAAATTAAAAACTGCTCCCGCCAAAATAATAGTTAGAATAAACAACAGCAATCAACACCGAAATTGAATAAATAGCTTTAATTATCTTCCCAAACCCAAACAATGCTATTAAATAAGCGATATAAACAATTTTTACGACGTTAATAAAACATCGATTAAAATAAAAATAATTTAATGTATAATATAAGAAATAAAAATAAAAAATAGAAATAAAAATAAATAAAAAACAAAATAATTTAACCGAAATAAATAAGCAAAAAACAATTTCCGGCAAAATAACCGCCAAAATAGACTACCCACAATACACCACTGAGTCGTATATATAAATAGCTAGGACAAAAAAAAAACAACACTGGTGGCCTGACGATTGTGTCTAGCATGAAACAGCATATCGCCTCTCAAGTGAAGTGTTGACTTCAATGTTCACTTATATATATATATATATATATATATATATATATATATATATACGCAGCAGAAAATATTTTGTGTAAAATGCCATCAAAACGTCGACTGGATTGATGAAAATGAAGATATTATCAAGCAGATCATTGAAAGAAAGAATCAAATACGAAGCTTTGTGTTGCAATAAATGCCTGTCCTGTAAACTGTGCAAAAGCAGATGCACAACCTGCTATTCGAATAGTTCCAGGAAAATGGTGGTTCGAGCCAATAGATGAAATAAAGAATGCAGCGAATTCCACAACATACTCCCTGATATATGCAAATATATCGTACACTTTTTACATTATTCGGACTATTGTCCTCATCTTTTATTACAATGTTTCGGCCTTCTTCAATGTCGAACGGGAACCCTTTATTTCGCTCACTGGTGTAGACTGTTCTAGTTTCACATGCCATGTTTAATGGATGTCAGTTATCAGTCATCTCCTGTTAATTCCGCCTCCTAGTTCTCTACTACCTTAACCGTATTGAACTCACACTTTCTGGATCCAAACAACGTCCTTATCCACTGTGCCATGAAGACATATGTGTATGAATTTCTGGGTATTATAAGCCTAATGTCTTCATCCTCCATTTTTTTACCAGTTTCATGTTTTTAGCAGAGCTCATATTGGAATTTTTGTTGTTGTTATCCCTTTTCTCTGGCACTCCTTATTACTGGTTCCCATATTGTATTCATTTCTACGCTTGGTCGGCTCAGGAAATATATTGATTAGACGAATCAAGTAGGGTTCAAACGTGGAGAAGAAAATAAAGTAAAGTATATTATTTTTTAAAATCATTTTAACCTAAGCCTTATAATAATGCCGCTAAAACGCAACGGGTTACTGAGGATGAAAGAGTTCAAAATAGCTCAACTCAGATTTGATGGAAACCATATAGGAGCACAAACATCTGTCTTCCACAGATTCTTAATTGGATTTATTGCTGAGATTTTGAATCGGTTATTATAACTCATCAGTATGATTTGATCACAACTATTCCATTATGGCTCTAGCTATGTGTTTATGGTCGTTGTCCCGTCGGAAGGCATACCTGAACCGCAGTCATAAGATATTTGCTGACAGTAACAATTTTCTTTGAGGAATTCTCTGTATATAGCTCTGTAGGTGTTACTATCAACTCCGACCAGCTTTCCCGTTGCTACTGAAGAAAAGCAGCTTCATACAATGACACTGTCATTGTCACGTTTCACGGTCGTGGGTGGTGTACTCAGGATGATGTGCAATGGAAGCTTTCCGTCAGAAGTAGCGTTTTGAATTAAGGCAAAATATTCATTTGTGATCTAATCTGACCAGATCGCCGTCTTCTTCATGTTGACAGCCTCATTAACATGGTTTTTAGCAAACTGCAAATAGGATTTCTCATGATTTTTTTCAACAATGGCTTTCTTCTTCCACGTTTATGAGAAATCTTGATTTTTACACTGGAAGTAAAAGAAGTTGTTGTAAAGAAAATAAACGTATAATGCTAATCTAAATGCGGACATTGTTCTTGTATTTATAGGAACGGATGTTCAATAAACTAAGTACATTTTATGTAAAACTAATGTGAGAGAGAATCGGGTCAGCATGAAAAAAATTCAGTGTTGGTTGTATAGGTTGCTGAATGCGCCCGGAGTTGCGGCCCCTTCCACAATGTGCTGATGAGAGAAGACCTTCTATTTAGAGTAGGTGGCGCTGACTCTTGGTTAATACCTGTCCAGTATCGTTCATATGCATAGGCAACTAAACAATATATACTCGTTTGAATTGCTATCCTTGACTGTTTATCTTTGTTCTTTTTAAAAAGCCCGGCCTCCGTGGCCACATTGGTAGCGATAGACTTTGACTAGCAAAGCTGTTTACCTGATGGCAAAAAAGGATATACATTCGATTGTTGTCGGAGACGCAATTTTTTCAATCGGGTAGCAATTAAGTTACCTCCTTCACTGGGCTTTCGTCTTGTTCAGGAGTTTGAGAATCCCTAAATCTTTCCATATTCTCAACATTAGAACCTCTGTTGACTGTCGTTTCATCTGGGTTTTCATTTGCACGGGACTTTCTTTTCCTCGCTGTAGCCTTGGCTCTTTTGATTGCAATCTGTTGGCGGAGATTTCTTTTTGCGAGAGTATGTCTCTCATATGCGATAGGCAACAATAAACTACACAATTAAAAATTGATTGCTGCTTTTAAGTATGTTTTTAAAGCATTACGCCCCAAGCCAGGCGTGAAGCCACTAGGTTCCAGGGGGTTGCGGAAGATTTGGAGCGAGAGCGGATAGGAGTGATAGAAGAAAGGTTGAGGAGAAGGATAGTGGGTAGATCAAGTTAACTGGAGGTGTCGATTGACATTACATTTGAATAGTTGGAGATTATAGCTCTCAGGGAAACAGTAATTGGGAAGGGTGTTCCACAGGCGAGAGGTGCTAGGTACGAAGCTATTGAAGTAGAAGAGACGGCTACATTTAAAGGTTTCTACAGTGTAAGGGTGGGAGCGGGATGCCAGTCTCGTAGGGCGCTTGAAATCATGGAGTCTGGGGACCAGTGAAAGCAGCTCATCGAAGCAATTACCATGAAAGTATTTGTAGAAAAGACAGAGAGAGGCGACGGCGCGTCTGTGAGAGAGTGACTGCAGACGAGACGCCAGATCAGGGCCAATTAGATTACATATCCGTCTCTGGATCTTGTCAAGAACTCCGAGGTAAACAGAAGGTGCTCCAGCCCATATATGGCAGCAATACTCCATGCAAGGGCGAATGGTTGTTTTGTATATTTGAAGTATCGATTCAGGGGAGAAAAATTTCCTGACGCGGCACCGAGAGCCAACTTTCCTTGCGGTGGAAGAAGCAATTGACTCAATGTATTTGTTCCATCCCAGGTCAGAAGTCAGCGTGAGACCGAGCAGACGCAGGGAGTTGCTCTCAGGAAGTTGACTATCAGACATTTTAATGGGGGGCAGGGAAGGATCTCTATGGTGGTTAATGAAGAGTAATTTAGTTTTTGAGGCGTTAAAGTTGACCAGCCAATTCTTGCCTCAGTTAACAACCGATTCGAGGTCCATTTCAAGTAATATTTACGCTTACTTTTTAAAAGTTCAACGAAAATTCTTCTACCGCCATTTAATTCACAGGCAATTTTATGCACATAGGTCTTTACTTTCCGTACAAAGAATTATTTTTATTTCATGGGTGACTTTCGCCGAATTTCGCAATTAATTTCAGTTGTTCCCAAATTTATTTCGACTCTAAGAAATTACAGGATATTTTATGGATTAATGTCATGAAAGTGTTGTTTCATGTTGGTTGGTTGATTTTGTTTAGTGGCATATCAACTTCTTGGGGGTTATTTAATGCCGAAATGAAAGTATTTTTAATACAATTTTATGGCTCGAACTAAATATATTTTAAACGTAATTGCATGCCGGTAACTACAGAAAAAAACGTATTTTTGGTCAGTTTTCCGTTAAATGTAATGTTGGTCATTATATAAAAAAAAAGGTATTGTTGGTCATTTTAAAATATAAAAATATATTGCTGGTAATTTTACTATAAAAATGTATTTTTATGCTTTCACAGTGTTTTGTTTCGGGTTTCACGCTTTGCCCATAGCTAAGACCCTAACAGGTGCTAAAACCCCCGTTCAGTTTTTGCTTCTTATGAATATTATAATAAATAAATAAATATGTCATTTTAAGTAATAAGCAATAAATATATTGATTAGACGAACCAGGTAGGGTTCAACAGCGGAGAAGAAAATTATGGAAAGTATTTGGATTTTTGCTTTAACCATTTTGCCCCAAGCGAAGCGATAATGTCGCAAAGACGCAACTGTTAACGGAGGATGAAAGAAAATGAGAAGACGTTAGAGGGGAGAAAGAACAATAAAAGAAAAGGATTACATAAGACAGAAACCAAGCTTTATCTTTTATTTACATTTTTGTAGAGCTGAGGTGACAGAGAAGCAAGAAATTAGGTACCCTGGAAAGAGGCGCTAAAAACGAAACTATTAGAATAAAAAATCACTGTTAAATTTAAGACAACTATAATATGTGGATGAAATGTTGTAGGTCTGACGAAGTAGCTCTTCATTAAATTATACAATCGAGTAGTGTGAATAAAGAGAATATTCGAATAGAATGTACGGTTACAGATACTTCAACAGTAACATGATGAGATCTAGCTACCAATCTAGTATTACGCTTGAATTCATACGGTAGATGTAGCAGGGTGGAAAGATTATTAGAACAAGTGACATTTAGACATTTCTACTACAGACTGAGGGACGCCACCTTATGGTGGGATTGCCCTCATCGCCTTACAATATTTTTGTTTATAGATTGTCCCAAATGTAGCCATAACAGATAAAAGTAGCAAATCCGATCTGGTCATTATGCACCAAAGTATTGGTCAGCTTTAATTCGAATTTAAAATTCGCCGAGCGGACGTGAATAGAAGTTTTTAATCTGTTATGAATGTATTTCGAAAAATTTATAAGTAAAAATATATAATCAGGTTTATTGGACGATTCCCTCGTATTAAAAATTTCTATAAACATATATATATATTTGATGGAACGTATCTGGGAGTGCAGTCCATATGAGAGAAGGAAAACTCTGCTGACTTACGGGCATAATCACACATGGACAAGAATTGAAGAATGATCTCTGAACATAAACCAGTAGATTTGATAGGACAGCGACTCGCATTGCTTTGTAGTATTGCTTTGTCCTTCCCACTGGACATCATCGTGAAACATACTGTATAGGCAACTGTCGATCTCGCATGAAATCGCGCCCAAGCCTGAGAGAAAAACCTACAGAAAGCAGGACTACTGGTTACAAACCTTGACTGATTTGTAAAACAGACTCTAAACGTTTACTTTTTTTTTAATCTCCCATTAGAACGTGAACGTTAATGTTCCTCAACAACTCCATATTTTTCGTAGCTCTTAATTTATGTGTTTTTCTGCTATCCTTCCTGCCTCCTTGTTCTGCCATCTATATAATCTATGTAGATTATTCCGTGTTTTGCGCTACTACAATTGGTATCAATATGACATGCGAGTGTCTTGTGAGTATCAAATTTAGTATCATTTATTATTCCATGTCTTCAAATTATATGGTGGCTCTAAAGTCAACAAAGAAATTTAATTTTAATGTAAAACTTCAAAAGGAAAGGCTCAAAGTAGGTGGTGAATTAGAAAATAAATATAAAAACACTGAAAATCATGAATAAGAAATATATTTCAAATATTATCTTATTTTACTTTGTCACTTTTTAATATCTTCTACACAAATTTTTGAAACGTTCTTATGAAATGAAACATTGTAATAGTGGGTAAGTGTAAAAAGAACTCGTGACAGAATATATATTTGAAGTTCCGAATAGATGAAAATGATTCTGTGGTACAATATTTGGTAAAATTTGGTTGAATCTATTTGGCAATGCATATTTAATTAAAGTATTTTTCTTTTGGCACTGTCTACCATTTTTCTTTTATTTTGCTTATAATCTTTTAAAAAATATTTTCAATATTAATGCACTCATCATCTATCTCTAGATTTACATTTGATATTATTACGATTTATGAATCACATGAAACGAAATTATTTATTTATTGAATGATTCGTGTTTATCACCCTTTTTACGGGTTATTTAAAGCGAGAATGCATTTTTTAGATTGAAAGATTACTTTCCAGATAATAATGCTTTAGTGATACAAGTTTTACTAATTAACCTATAACTTGAGGAGAAGAGGCAAATTCATATTTTTCTCAAATATATTTGCAATAAGCGATTTGCAATTGGTACATGGCTCTGCGACTAAGAATTCTGAGCCATTATACATTACACCACCCGCATATCCAAACTTACGGCACCTGGTATTCCCAAGGGGCCACCCATCTAGGTACGTAAGCAAACAAAATTCAATGATCCGGATTTTTTGGTAAACAGAAAATTGTAATATTAACGAAGGTCATTAAGAAAATAAATATTTATCAGAAACTGTTTTGGATACGAGTGTGAATAAAATGAGAGAACTGAATTTTGGTCATCCATCTTACGAAAAAACGTTAAATTTAAGCGTACTTTCATC
>CAHIKZ030000223.1:535000-590000 GCA_903632075.3 Acanthosepion pharaonis | reverse complement strand
ACTTTACATAGTTAAATAAGTTTTGCTTGTTCTAGTCCTTCGTTATAACTTAGCAAAAAAAAAAAAAAAAAAAAAAATATGGCGTTTTCATGCATAGATAAAGAAACAGCGGCTAAAATTATATATCATCTCAGGTGTCTGCTCTCAAGGTATCAGGTAGATTAGTGGCAGAATAAGTATTTGATTATTCGAATACCCTTAAAGAATTACAGACGCGAAAATTGCCTTAAGAAAATTTCCAAATTTCAAAGAAATTTCAATATAAGGACCATTTATTAATGAAGAAATAACGAAGATCTCAATGAATTCCGCAAATTGCCTGATTATTTTTCACATGTCGAAAGGACGCATGATTTGGAAGCGAATTTAGCTTCATAAAATTATAATAGAAAGGGATATAAAAACAAGTAGAGGCGATGTTCACATAACTAGAACAATTTTAGATTCGAATACCAGCTGAAACACTGAAAGAAAATTACAAATCTCCTACAGAAGAAAAATTGAAGCCAAGAAAGGATTAAACATTAAGAAGAAACAGGTTGATTGTCCGCAAAAGGATGAACCAAAGTTTCAAATCGAGATAAAAAAAAAAACAAAAAAAAAAAAAAAAAAAAAAAAAACAACAATATCTGGAAAAAGTTTTAACGTAGGACATAAAATGCGGAAGAAAAATCTGAAGGTTTAATTAATGAAAGAAATGAGAATATTAACAGAGAATCTTGGCAATGCCAAATTCCGAGTGGGGGAAATAGTGATGTTTAAAGTTCACTGGTTAACTTTTCAATGATCCCTTTGGCGATCCCTTAAAAGGACGCCAACAACAATTGAGAGAGAGAGAGAGATTTATGCTTACTGTTCAAAAAAAAAAAAAAAAAAAAAGCCTTTAGTATTTTTTTTTTTTTTTTAGTAATTAGATATTTTGAGTTGCTGTCCAAAGATAAGCAAGATGGTGGAGAATAAAAAAAATGCAGACTTGGTCCCTTGGTAGCTGAACAATGACTTCGTCGCAAGACAAGACTTCTTCTTTTCTTTTTTTTCAGAGCAACAGCAGGTTCTCGTCGCAAGACAAGACCAGTTCGTCTTCACACTGCGAAAACACCAGGCTCCAAGCAAGTTCCGTCGACCAACCACTTCCTGTCAGAGCAACAACAGGTTTGGCTACTACTGACACAACAAGCAAAATCCCGTGCGACCAATCGTTAGGCACGATTTCGCCACGTGACACAGCAGCAGGTTCTTACACTGCACACAGGGGGAAAGAAGAGATGGAAAGATAGATAGATAAATTAAATTTCTGACAGTCTAGTATCAAGAAAAAGAGTACGAAGCAGTTACATGATATCTGTCCTCTTACAGGGCAGCGAATGCAGAGAGAAATCTACTCTAATTTGAAGAGACTTGAAGAAACAGAAATGTGTTTCTACAGAAGGATGCTGATCCTTTTGCTAACATCCATGCATTCTGTCTTCCTGCGGTAGATCTTTAAACATTTCTCACGCGTCGGTTGCGCTGGCCGCGGTGCGTGTATCGATCCCTCTCTGGAGGCTGTTCCCCTGGGCACCTCTCAGTATAATTTTTCTCAGTTGAGACTGTCCTTTGACGGAGTCGCCTCTGAGTTCACTGCCCAAAGACTGAGAGATGATAAATATATGTGTTAGAAACACGTCGAGGCTTAGAAAATAACTATATTGTTAGCATTGTGACCACCAGCGACGGATTCTGGTACGACTTCTAATTTTCCCAGAATTGCCTCACTGTATACGTTGAATATCCTTCGTGAGAAGACATGTCCTTGTCTTGCACAAGATTCTATTTTTCTAGATCTATTTAACTCCTTATCTGTGTCTGTAGACAGGGAGATTGGTGGAAGAATAGGTATTTGATATTCGAATATTCTTAAAGAATTACAGACGCGAAAAAATGCCTTAAGGAAATTTACCATGTTCCAACAAGTTTCAATATAAGGACAATTTATTAATGAAGAAATAACAAAGATCTCAGTGAATTCCGAAAATTGCCCGATTTTATTTTCATATGTCGAAAGGACGCATGATTTGGAAGCTACTTATTTTTATCCCTTCAAATTTTCATAAACTTACCTTGCTTTAATTGCTTCTAAATATAACCATTTTTTTTATCTCTCTTTTCTTTGATCTCTTCATAAAATAATTTTAACGCTATAGAATTAGCACATTAATGAGAAAATAATAATAAGAAGAAATATGACTTCATGAGGCTATATATTTTTTAATCATTTCACCCCAAGCAAGGCAATAAAGCCTCTAAGATACAAGGGATCTACAGAGTGAGAATGAATAAGAAAAAGAAAAAGAAACAGGACCGAGAACAATAAAAGAAGAGGAATGAAGTAGACAAAATATAAAGATTGACATTGCTTTGAAATATTTGAAGATCAAATTTGGCTGGAAAGGAAGAAACCGATGAAAACTTTCACGAAAGATAAGTGCTAGAAAAGGAACAGTTAGCATAGAACTTACGGTTAAGAATTTAACATACATGTAATTACGCCACTAAATTTTCGGCTAAATGTTCATTTGGTTAAATCTCCATTAGCCATTATATCAAATGCCTCGAATGTACACATCACATAGAAGAACAATAACAAGAAACCAAACAGGAAAAACAATTTAAATATCTGGGAAGAATTTTAACAGAGGAATGTAAGTGCGATATCGAAATTCGAAGGCGTATTGGGATAGCCTTTCAAAAATCAAATATATTACTAAGAAACAGAAGAAAGAAATGTGTATTGAACTTTTACGTAATACCAGTTCTCCTGGAGAGCAGTGAATACTGGACAATCTATTCACATATGACGTAGGATACTGAGAATAACTTGTAAGCAACGACAAGGATTTAGAGAAAATAGAAAAAAATACCCTCATACAGGAAGAATGAAATTTCTAGGCACCATAATGAGGAAAGAGGGTTTGGAAAATCTGATACTCACAAGATAGATTGAAGGCAAGATGAGCAGTAGATAACAACTCATAACCTACGTAGCAAGCATGAATAAATGAATAGGATAGAGAACAAGCAGATAGAGTATATTAAGTGCTAGAAAGAACAGGGAATTGTGGAGAACCATGATCGTCAACACCCTTGACGAACATGGGATATAGAAGAAAAACATTTTAAATTTATAGCGGACCACGATTTAAGACGGATAACAAGAAGAAAAAATTGAGAAGAGCCATAATCTTCATTGTCAAGAATGGAGTTGACATAAAGAAATCTTTATATATATGTCTTAGCAAGGTTTAGGAGAGATAACAAAAAGATAAAATTTATTAAGAGCTACAAGGTCAGGAAAGTGTGAAGATCCATGATCGCTTACACCCTGAATGGGCATGGCGCATATAAGATTTTAAATGTATTTAGGAGCAAGACTTAGGAAAGATAACAAGATGATACTATATATTAAGACATACAAAGGACAGGAAATTAGGAGAGCCATGATCATCAACGCCATGAAGAGACGTAACACATAGAGATTTTAAATGTAGCGGGGAACACACTTTAAGAGAGATAACAAGAAGATATATTTACAATGGGGAGAGCCATGATCGCCGAATACTGAATAGACATAATGGATGCTGACTCTAGCTTAACATAAAGTTGATATCGACTGCTGAAAAAATGTTTACACTACATTATCTGAAGACTGTTCTTCTGGATTCAGTCAGTTATATGCCATGCGTGATACACGCTTAGGCGATCATATATCTTTCGAAACATGACTGACGATACAGATTTCTTCCCGATGTAGGTTGACATTTCTTTCTGTGGTAGACCAGTTGCTATGTAACACGGTCTGACCTGCTATTTACCCATAACCGAGGGAAGAAGAGGAGGATTCATACCTTTCCCAAGGGTATTAGCATGTAAATGAATGTAATGGATTCGAGTAGAATTCGAACTCGGCTCTCCGATTCCTCAGTCCGAACCTCTATCCATCAATTCATCGTGCCTCCTTCTTTGTGCCTTCTTCTGGATTACCGAAGAGAAATGAAGATTAATGGCGAATAGAATCTGAGTGGCGCTGGGAGATCAGTTGATCAGCCATTGGTCGATCGATTTCTTTTTTTTTTTTTTAAACAGATCGATCAATCGGATCAATACGGAATTGTTAGTCGTGATACTGTCAGTGATGCAGAGGTGAATGGGCTGTGACGAAAATTACAATACAAGAAAAAAATAGAGAGAAAGACAAAGACGTTAAACCGATTCAGGTCACAAGAAAAATACGTTAGTGCACAAACTGTCAGTTGCTGTCTCTCCTGTGTCGCCAGTAAACTGTTGAAAGAGTATTCCAAAGAAAATAATTAAACGGGTTGGTGAATAAAATTACTGCTCCTCCATCTGCAACCAGACATCCTTCGTCAAATGATCGTTCTTTTACTACTACTACTACATACTACAACTACTACTACTAACATTACTACTGTTACTGCTACCAATTGTACCAATAATAATATTGTGTTCATATAGTTTTCTTTGCTTCTAATCATGCATTCAATTTAGAAGAGCCAATACATTTGACCGAGCCTTCTACAATGTTGGAAAAAATACTGAAGCGTAGATTTGAAATCTTGCGGTTGTGTGTATCAGTTGGCATAGTATGTACCTTTCTACTAGCAAGTTTGTTGTCATTAAGGCAAAACAGGCATTACCTTTGACAAAACTTTTAAAAATGTTTTTGAAGGAAGGAAGCTATGTTGATTAATTTTTACGTACTGGGATATTGTGTCCCTTGTGTAATTTTATCTGGAGATTTTGAGGAGCGTGGAACCATCTCTTAATTGCTGTTGTTCCCAGGTCCACCTTGGCACGGTGTGGTAGCACCTATTAGGGTCCCAGCTATGGGAAAATAGTTAACCCCGGAACTGAGATAAAAAGCATTATGAAAGTTTTAATACCAGAAATATTTTGTAAAGAATTATTAACAGAAATAAATTTTTGAAGAAAAAGAAACAATTATCAGCAACGTTTTTTTTTTTTAAATATTACAAGTATTAATTAAAAAAAATAATTACCAGCAATATATTCTTTAAAATAATATTACCAACTCTACATTTTTGAGGAAGAAAATATTACCTGAAATAGATTTTTGACAAAACAAAATATTACCAGTAAAAAAAAAAAGAAAAGATGCCGACATTAAATAACCTATTGAGGTTAATATGCCATAAAAGAAAACAAACCAAATTAATCTTTCTGCAATTTTACTAATAAATATCT
This sequence comes from Acanthosepion pharaonis, assembly GCA_903632075.3. NCBI lineage: Eukaryota > Metazoa > Mollusca > Cephalopoda > Sepiida > Sepiidae > Acanthosepion > Acanthosepion pharaonis. Next base: position 584,738 of record CAHIKZ030000223.1, on the reverse strand, counting down.
TGTCATTAAATCAGAACAGACATTGCCTTTGTAAAGTCTGATTTACATCTATATCTACTGTGTAAGTCGACCCACAAACATACACTAGGCGGACAGTCACCCAAAACAGGCCTACCGGTAAAGCTACACTATACGATAACTTGTAAAAAAACAACGTATGTTCTAACTGTATTGCTAGGCGTAATATACTTCTATCAATTCCATTACTAACAGTGTTATAATTTTATAAGCGTTGTATAGCAATAAACCTTGTGGTAGATGTTGTGGTCGCACTTAGCTATTGCTACAGTAAACAAGAGGGCCCTAGATGTCAATCAGTAGCACGATTAAATTCCTGTATTCAGGGAAAAAAATCTCGTCCGAGCAGTTGTCATGTAAATGTTAACAATCTTTACATAGTTCGGACTATCGTCCTCATCTTTATTGACATATTTAGCACAAGTTTCGGCCGCTGTACGCTCCGTCCTTCTTCAGGTGGTTGGAATGTCGAATTGAACCCTTTATTTCGCTCGGTGAGGTAGACTTCTCTACATAATACCGCATCTCAGAAATATTGACAAGTAAATATTTATTTCAAAGACAGATGGAAGCCACATCAAGTCGATGAAAAAGGTACTGAAGTTGATATTCTTGGACAGGATCGACAATTTCCTAAAATTAAACTGTTAGACATATCTTCTCGGAGCTGACCCGCTGTCGTTCCTCAAGTAAGAATAGTTGGGGAGCATCATCTCTGTCTATATAATGTTTATTTCTTTTTCCTGTCTAGAGTTTAAAGATGAGACAGCCAATGCGACTTTGATGTCGCTTTTAGATACGTAATCAGGGATATTGTAGGCAGTCTTGGTTAGCCGACGTGAAAATATTTCTTTCTGGGCCGCCACTTGCAACATTGTGACATGATCAGTATACTGGACGTTGTAAATTTGTACCCCATCTGCCTCATCAGTCATCTATCGAAAGATACATAATCGCCTAAGCATGTATCACGCATGGCACCTAAGTGGATTTATTAATTTGTTTTATATTTAAACAGAAGTTATTTTTTTAAAAGCTAGAGGGTCCAAGCAATGTAATATCTTTAAAATAGATTCTTTCAGGAGACTTCTTTTTTATTTTCCTATTTTCAAATTTCAGGACTTAATTTTACTTGGTAAAATTTAAAGTGCGCCACAAACTATTATTTATTCGACAAGTGCTCCCTGAATAAAAGTAAAGGTAGAGAAACAATGCATTAGATTTTTATCCTAAAGGCATAAATAACTTTGTGTTTCGATGGTAGACATAAGTAAATGTTCAGAGTTCCTATTTTGACTGTTTTTCTAACTGATTAAATACATTCGTTCAGGATTACGGTTACTTCTGAAATCGGAAATTATTATATAATCTAATGCTGATAGCTTAAAAAATAGAGCCAAAAAGTAAGTCAGATATTTGTGAAAACCATAGTCTCGCAGAAGTACTGTCAGGTGACTTTAAAGAGTTCTGGAAATTTCGGCGTTTTTTTTCTTCAGACTCTCAATATGTAGCAATGGCATCGAAACATGTGTAAGAGCATGGTTGAAATTTCAACAAAAAAAGAAAAGGATCTGAGATTGCATTGATTCAGTTTACAAGGGAGAGAAGTAACGGAATCTAAAATGCCATGATTGAAAATTTAGTACACAAAATATTCTCCTTTATTCCCAAGAGGCAAGGAAATCGTAACAATAGCTAAAATTGGACTGCTAAAAATAAAAGACTGAATTGGAGCCCAACCTGCTAATTATAATTTAGAGATACCAAAATGAAGTAAATACATCGTAAATATCTGGGAAGAGTTTTAATAGAGGCCAAGAAGTGCGACACCGAAAAGACACATTGGAATAGTGGAAGATGCTTTGCAAAAGCTAAGCAAAGCATTACGAAATAGGGAAATGTTGTTAGAGTTAAAGAAATGAATTGGACTATTATGCAATATCAGAACATACTATATAAGAGTGGATCCTGGACAATCAACTTACAGATAAATAAAACATTTGAAGCAAAAGAAATATGATTACAGATGGATGCGAGAATACCATAGACTGTACAGTGTCTTGCAAAAGTCTACACCTCCTTTGAAAATTTATATAGTTTGTATAATTTAACAGGGGACAATACATTTTTCTTCAATTCTAATGATTGTTAAATAATAAGCGTCACATTTTCCTTAGATATAAAAATTGAATTTTCAAAATTTCACACTGGTTCTTAAAATCATAAAACTTAGAAAAATGTATTTGTAAAAGTCTACACCTCCCCAGATATTCTACTGTGTTATCACATAGTTTATCATTGATGTATACAATCCAGAACAATCAAAAGTTACATCTGAGTTCTACCATAACAAAAAAACTTTTTCCGTCTATTATTTTGCTATATAAGGTGATTTAACTGCCTACAAAATCATCCACCACACGGTTTCTTGGTATGTTGGTCTTTGGACTCTGCCTGTAAACACAAAGTGTCCAACTCTGGAAAGAAAATGGGCAAGCCTCTGTCTAATTAACTTAAAACTTCTTATTATTCGAAAGTACAATGACAATAATGGCTATAGAAAGATTGCAAAATCTAAGCAATGTTAAAACCGTACTTAAGAAGTCGTTATCGCACAAAACCACTGATTTGCGACCAGTGTCTGGGAGACCGAGCAAACTTGCCCGAAGATCAAAAGCAAAACTGCTCTGGGAGGCAACCTCCAACCCTAGTGCAACACTAGAAGACTTGAAAGCTTCAGTTTCCAGTACTGAGACAGATGTCCATGCATCTACAATTAACAGAGTATTGCACCGGTCTGCTCTGCAAGTCAGAGTAGCGAGAAAAAAGCCCTCTCTGACGCCTATGCACAAGCAAGCTAGACTAAACTTTGCCAAAAGTCACATCAATGATTCTATTGCCATGTGTCGAAAGATATTGTGGTCAGATGAGACAAAAATCGAGTTATTTGGAAAAAATACGAAACGCTTCGTTTGGTGGAAAAAAGGCAATGCTCAACAACCTCATTACACTATCCCCACTGTAAAGAATGGCGTTGGCTCGATCACCCTTCGGGCTGTTTTTCAGCTGCAAGGCCTGGAGAGCTGGTAAATCATTCAAGGTGTCATGGACAGTGTCAAGTACCAAGAAGTTTTGGAGGCAAACCTGTTGAAGTCTGCTATAACTCTGTACTTGGGTCGCAATTTCAAGTTTCAACACGGTAACGATCCAAAGCATGTGTCAAAAGCACAAGCTTGGTTTGTTAGCAAGAAAATCATAGTTCTAGAGTGACCAAGCCAGTCTCCAGACCCCAATCCTATAGAAAACCTATAGCGAGATCTAAAGCTGGCTGTGCAATGACGTTCCCCATCCAATCTGGTCACAGCTCGAGAAGTTCTGCCATGAAGAATAGCAAAAACTGTCAGCAAACAACTGCAGCACGCTCGTGGAAGGCTACCCGAGGCGTCTGGAGGCTGTAATTGACGCAGCAGGATCATCCACAAAGTATTAACTGAAGACATTCCAAAGGGGGTGTAGACTTTTGCAAATACATTTTTCAAAATTATCTTTGTTTAAGAATCAGTTTTTAATTATTCAAATGTATTTTGCGTATTAAATAAAAGTGTGATTGATCTACTTATTAAAACAACTTATTGGAGTTTAAAATATTAATTGTTCCTGTCAATATAAACAAAATACATTCAGTTTTCAAGGTGGGTGTAGACTTTTGCAATGTACCGTATATTTGAATGACTAATGTTTAGATAAAATGGAAATAAACTAGACATTTCTGATTAAAATACAAAAGTGAGAGTTGAGATTTCTGGGGAACGTAATGAGGAAAGTAGGCTTGGAAAAAGTGACACTGACAAATCACATTGAATTCAAGTGGTGCATATGAATCAGCGCATAACCTATCTAGCAAGCTTGTTTAAATTGATGGTGGGACAGGGATTAGGAGAAATCACAAAAACGCAATCTCTACTAAGAGGTACAAAAGACAGGAACTTGTGGAGAGTCAACTTTCTGAAGGAACACGGGGCATAGAAGCAGAACAAGACCTTTGCGAACCTTCTGAATAAAGCAAAAAGAACAAAATTGTGGTTTATTTCAAACCCAATAAAAACAAGCCTAAATGAAGATTTTAGGCATTCATTTGCTCTAAGCAGATTAGCAAACAAAAGAAAAATTGAAAGTTGAAAGCTTTTAAAATATAATATCTGTTTCATACATATAATGTCTGTTTTCTATCATCTGAACTTACGTAACTAAAATTGCATCTACTTACATTATTTACATTATTCGGACTGATCCTCATCTCCATTGCCATATTCACAACATTTCGGCCTTTGTACGCTCCGACCTTCTTCAGGTGATTGGAATTTCGTACCGGGGTAGGTTGTTCTAGTTCCACATGATATGCCTCTTCCAGATCTCGATTGCTTCCCTTTAACTTAACTTTCCAAGTATTTTGGTTCACCACAGCTATAGCGTGGTACAAAACTCACAACTTTTACGGTCTAATCACTCGATATAACCAACGTCTTTATCCACTAGTCCATGTGCCCTTAAGTAAATTGAACCATAGTTACTTTTTTATTTATGATCTTGATGCCAATATTTTTATGATAATAGAATATTAGTTGGTGCCTTCAAATATTATATCGAATTTATGGCAGATCGATTTTGTTTTTGGATAATCTATAAAAATGTGGTCAAAATTGACACGAAAAGAGATAGATGATAAATAAAACTGATATAATGAATGGATTAAACTAATAGAGAATAACTTCGAAGCAGTGGAAACAATCTGTCAAAAAATGTTGAATAATGACTTAAATTCCAACAGTATAAATAAATCTGGAATGCATAGGTAATAAAATTGTCAGTTTGTTAATGGCGACAAGCAATGATATATCGTATTGAATGTTATGGATGCAATATAGAGAATAAAATGGAAGTTCTTAACAACCTCAGTTCTGTGACATCGACACTGATCCCATAATAACAAGGCAGGTTACTTTAACAATTCACCAGAACGCCTAGATTATATTTTTCTATTCCTTTTTTTTCATCCGTCCTACGTCCAACCTACCTTTTGTATGAAGATGAACATAAATCCCATTTGGCAATTTTTCCATGGTTAATGTCTGTCTTTTAGAAATCAGAAAATATAGCAGCTTTGTGCCAACAGCACACCATGACAAGACAAGGGTGTCATGACTTTTTTCATGGCCAAATGTTTTAATAATAACAGTTTTTGTTCTTTTGGTTTCTATTCCTTTATTTGAAGGCATATCAAAGGCCAGAGGAATCACGTCCATTTTGCCTAACTATGAATGTTCCAAATTGCCCTGTTTTCGTTCATTATTGACAAATCCGTGGAAGTGAATGATTTTATTTTCATATTCAGCTGGAATCTTCTGTGATGGATTTGTTCTAGTTCGCATCCATAGGTTATTTCGCATTTACAATCTAGATACTTAACCTGTGAAACCATTTCTACCTCTGTTCTTTGCTATATGTCTTCATTTATAGAAGGTACGCAGCCCCAAATCCTTTCATTTAAATATTAGGTTGGTGCAAAAATAATGACGTAATAACGTCGTTTTTAACGTATTTTTTACGTAAAAAAACGACATTCTTACGTCATTATTTTTGCACCAACCTAATAGTTATGTTTTTAGTTCTTCAATTTCTGGCCATTTTACATTGTATTTGCTAAATGTAGGCTTTTCAACTGCTTCTCTTGTTTTCTCCAACTTGGTGTCGTTTTATTTTTTCGCTTGATAGCGGCACAAATTGCCGCTCCACTTCGCTATTTCCACACTCGTTTGCGTACTCAATGAAGTCAAAGTTTATATGAAATCTTATAACAGTCTCTGTGTTGATTTTGAGCAATGGGCTTGTGTAAAAATGGCTTTAAACTGCAAGATTATCGTAAACGCTCTACTTCTAACCAGACATCAATGCCTGTGTATGAATTGTTTGTTTTGCTTAAGACAACTAAAAGAATGATTCGAAGCTACTGTGTGTCTTCAGTGATGCCTTGTGATGCCGCGTTTGGCAACTTGGGGGCAGCAGCATCGAAGTTATTTTTTCATCGAAGTCGTCTGCTCAATGCAAATGGTGAATGGGGTTTGAAATAATTTTAATATTTCATTAACGTCTCTAGGTAAACTTCTCAATTGTATAGCGCAGTGCTTATTAACGACCGTGCCGCAGCATAATAGTGTGCCACGTGATCCTCTTAAGTCTGCCGCAAAAAATGTCATGGCAAGTATATATATATATATATATATATATATGTGTGTGTGTGTGTGTGTGTGTGTGATACAGCGTTTATATTTGAAAAAAATGAGTAAGTATTAAAATTTCTTTCAAATACTTCTTTTCAGTATTCGATTATTTTGTTTTAAACTACTTTGCTCTAATATTCATTTTTTAAAAAGCATTTTTGTTATTTTAATTCAACCGTTCAAAATTTTATTTTATTTGAATAAATAAATATTGACATTTTTTCATAAGAGTATATTAAATATTTTTTTGTTTAATTCATTTTTTTAGTAAAATTATATTAAATTATCTCTATCTATAAAAGGCAGGATGTGTGTGTGTGGATGTGTGTGTGGATGTGTGTGTGTGTGTGTGTGTGTGTGTGTGTGTGTGTGTGTGTGTGTGTGTGTGTGTGTGTGTGTGTGACGAATGAAGGGCCGCAATTCTCGACGGATTTGCACCAAGATTTACATGCACATGCTCCAAGTTAGCGGGAAGGACAAGACTGTCTTTGCATTTCCCAACTGTCATCGATAGTGGAAATAATCGATTTTTTCATGCTTCTACGGCAGTTTTCATGTAGTTTGTAGCCATTTTCTACTGGCCAGAGTGAGAGACAATAGCTGGCTGCCGCGAATAGGCAGGAATATTCTATTGGCCAGCGTGTGAGCCAACAGCTGACTGACACAAATGTTATCTAGCATGCTAGCATACAAAAATAATCGATAGCTTCATTCGTCACAAATGGGAAAAATTTAAATCAGCATGGCACTTTAATCCAATTGGCTCATTCGCTTGCTTAAACTCAACGTTGATTCTGATTCCGCAGAACTGGGTTGGGTGTGAAAAAGTATTTGTTGTTAACATTCTATTTTCATTCGGTTTTTCCAGTTACGAGCGCTTTTTTTAAAGCTGGCCGTTTTGTGTTCATTTTGTTTAGTTCTTTTTCGTAACAGATTTAATGTTTAGTATAGAGCTTAGAAAAAATTCGCAGTGTGAGATAGGCAAGAAGTAAGGCATGTAGCAACATCAGCACGGCAAAGTGCACACTTTTAAAGGCAAGGAAGGGCAAAAATATTTTAAGTCAAGTGATAGCGATTGCTGTTTGAGTCGTACGATTTTTGAATGAAGCACGGGCAACGCCGGGCCATGCTGCTAGTAAATTAATATTGTCGAAGTTTCCACAAATAGTTGAATAGAAGCATTGAAATTAAGTAAATTCCTATTTGTATGTGCATTTTATTTTTAATCTATGGTTTATTTAATCATATTTAAATGTATACCTGTTAAAGAGTTCGCCGTGATATTTTAATTTGCTCCTAAGTTTGTCGTTACTTAAAAGGGTTGAGAAACACATGTATATTCTATGATATGTTAAAGATGGCTCTTGTTAATGTAAATATAAGAGTAGTACAAATATCTAATTCAGATTATTTTTGCTGGGGACTGAAATAACTGTTTTTTTCTAATATGGGTCCCATTTTCATTCAAGAACGAATGACTGATTCGCATATGTCGGCACAATAAAGATTTGAAAATCATTTACTATTGGTTTATTATTATTCTATAGGCACGTCTTCTTTCATTTTATTCAAAAGGAACCTTTTCTAATTTTAGTGTATATTTTTTTTATTTAATCTTCCTCTTACTGGTTCATTATATAATATATTAGATGATAATTTTTTTTTTCAATGTAGATAGGAATTATTTCATTATTTAATTTTTTGCTCAATGTAGACGGGAATTATTTAATTTTTAATATAGGTTTAACTTTAAATATGTCGATTTAAATGTAGATTTTAATTTAGATAGTTCATCCTTAAATAATTATAATGATTTCAGTATATTAATTTCTATTTTTATATTCTTTTCTCATTATTATTTGTGATATATTGTTTATTTTAATATACCTCTAATCCTGAATTATATCTATTTCATATATGTGGGTTTATCTCTTCATTTAAAATAGTATTGTTTTTTTTTTAATAGATTTATGAAAGGTTCTGAACTGCCGTCTGTGTGCTACTGGACATAAGATAAATTAGGTAAATTATTCTCCGATTTTCTCCCCCTTATTTTTTCTTTCTTTCCCTTTCCTTTCTCCCCTAACCACACTTCTTATGCAGACCTTTGTTTGTATTTGCTCTCTTTTTCTTTTTACATTTTTATTCCGTTCTTCTTCTGTTCGGCCAGTTTTATTTCAAAATTTTATCATCTATTGACTGGTTTGAAAAATCCTTGTAAATTTTATTTCAATTTACAAAGGTGAAAATGATAATAGACCTAATGTAATCTTAATTCCTATTGTGTGTATATGCATACATACATACATACATACATACATATATACATATATATATATATATATATATATATATATATATTAATTGATTTAAAATATGTTTTTTCCGCTACACAGTTCTAACCATGTTTCAAAAATGGAAGGTAAAAGCCACGAATTTAATTTTGCAATTAAATTAAAGACATTAGTTCCATTCATTCTCAAGCGAATTTTGAAGTAAAGTACTGGGTTTTAAAGACACAGCTAAAATCCCGTTTCCATGGTAACAGATAAATCTACTTCAATTGGACAAGGGTTGTCTGGGTTTTCCTTATGTCTGTATCATTGTATCGGTTATTAGCTACATTTTGGTAAGGGTTAGGGATATATATATATATATATATATATATATATATATATATATATATATATATATGCACAAATACGATTGGTATATACGGAATAATTTCCCAAAACAACAATTACTATTCTTAAACAGTGCTCAATACATAGAAGAGCAGATATAATCATTTATTTATAAAATTATAACATATTAATATTATAACATATTTATGTTATAACATATTTATGTTATAATTATAACATATTAATGTTATAACATATTTATGTTATAATATTCAAATAAATAAATATATATATATTGCATTGCCACACGAGTGTTTTCTCAGGCTTTGGAGATCATGGAACATATAGGTAAGACTATTACATTTAATTTTTAGAATTAGACTATGATCTCAGCAAACATTTACTACCTGTCTCATTTAAACTAGTGGAAGGGCATCAAATGTTCACTTATTAAAATGTGGCCATATTTTTACCTATCAAAATAACATGGTAACTTTAACTCGTTTGCGTACAGCCACATGAGATTAAAACATTGATTCGCATAGATGACCAAAATTAAGCCTTGTTATTACCTAATAAACTTGAAAGGTACGTGTGGTGTAATGGATAATGGTTCAACATTTTAATAGGAGAGCCGAGTTCCAATTCCCGTTAGGTCCTTTAGATTCACCAACGCGCAAATAATCTCAGAAACGTACGAATCCACCTTTTCTCTCCCCAGCTATAGGTTAATATATAAGGCGTGTAAGAGTAAAACATTATCTACCCACCAAAAATTGTTACACTACCAAAATATTTACAGACTTTATATAGCCTAAAACGGTTGACGAGCCGTAAACATCATATCAATCGATAACCATTCTTCCGAAAACATCAAGTAACGTACGAATCCAACTTTTCTCTCCCCAGATATAGGTTAATATATAAGGCGTGTAAGAGTAAAACATTACCTCCCCCACCAAAAATTCCATTCTTCCGAAAACATCAGGACGGCTAAATGGCTGTTTGATCATCATCTCTCACCTTCCTTCAATATATCCTATGTAGGGTCGATAATCCGTAGAAAACGAATCAATTAATCAAACCCTAATAAACCATTTCGTTTGTTGCGGTTCTTAAAAAATCTTATTTCTGTTGAAAGTAATCCGGGAGATACATAATAATGCATTAATATTGAAGAAATTTAATGAAACAAATTAGAAAAAATGAATTCAACGTGGCGAAAATTATTCGAGAAAACAGAATTTTAAGAAAATGCAGATGGCGGGTTTAATTCAACCAATTGTTACTTAAGATAGTACCTTTGAATCACTTCGTTTTGTACAGGCCTTCAAAAATGTCTTCTGTCAAAAATATTATCTTTATATCTTTTTTTCCCACAAAGTGTATCTTAAATTCACCTTCCTCTTAATCCGTCTCTTTAATGTTTAGGAATATTTAAAGGCCTTTCTTTACATATCTGTCGATATGAATTCTGCCCAAATTACAAAAAAAAAGTTCCCGTGTATTTGTATTCATATCTAGTAATGGTATATTTATAGAAATATAATAGAATAACTTTCTTTATATGTCCTATTTTTATATGTCCTATTTCCATAGGGTTTAACTAGTCAGATAGACAAAAGAAAGCGTATTTATAGTCAATACATTTAAAGAGAGATGGATGGCTGAAAGAAACGTAGATATTGTCGAAAGAAAAGAAAGAAGTGAAGAAATACTCAGAACAGCAGGAAAATAGATGAACGGAAAAAAACGCTGAAATACAGTCCTTGTAAACGAGGTAACTGGATAGATAGTGATTTTCTTCTTCTCCTTTGAGATCATCATCATCATCAGATTCTTCTTCTTATTCTTCTTCTTCTTCGCTGTCGTCTTCTTCGTTTTTTTTTTTATCATCGTCTGCTTCCACTTCCACTTCTACTTCTTCTTCTGCCTCTTCTTCTTCTCCGCCGTCGTCTTCTTTGTCTTCGGTTTTTTCTTCGTCTTCTTTACGGAAGAGTTATGGCACGTAGTAACGTGCCATATCCCTTCCGAAAGTTAGTGACCATGGTTTTCTACAATTTCCTGCCCTTGTAACTCTTAATAAATTGTATCTGTTTGTCATTTCCCCGTGATCTTGCTCTGGCATCTGAAGATCGCTAGATAGGTCATGCGTAGTTTTCTTTTGTCCTTTTTGGCTACAATCTGTTCCGTGACTATAAAATTATCAAAGTCCTCTTTCTTCATTATAGCTTTTCCTGATGTTAAGTATAAGCCTCTTTTTTGTTTCCATTTTCTCTAAATCCTTGTCGTTGCTCCCATGTTTGTTCCACTTTATTCCTAGCATCCTCTGGAGAACCATTTTTGTGTTGCATCTTTTTTCATCTGTGAGGATATTATCTATCATTCACTGCTATATAGGAAGACTAATTTTAAGCATCAGTTCAGTAGTCTTTTCCTACTTTTTGTGTCTTTTTGTATAGCTTGAGGAAGGTATCTTTCGCTATTCCAACTCCCCCTCGGATTCCAATGCCTCACTTATCTATTTCTGTTTAAACTCTTCCCATATATTTAAATTATTGTACTTTTTTTATATTAACATCTCCAATTTATAATTTGCATGTTATCCTATCCCATTTCCTAACAAGCATGGATTATGTTTTCGTGCAATTGAGGTTTAGTCCATTCTCTCTTTCCTTCAATAATGTCTGTAGGAATTCTTATAGTTTCCGTTCTGTGCCTGTTCTCAAAACTGTCATCTGCATATTTTTGTCGTTAAGATTGTGATCGTCAATAATGGATCCTGCTAGAAATTCTAATTATCTGAGTATCGCCTCACAGTGTAGGTAGAATAAGTCAGATGCGAAGATACATCCTTGTCTTACACCCCGTAAACCAGAAAAAGTACAAAAGTAGTTAATCAATTTCTTATTATAAAGAAATTACACGAAATAATTACATTGACAACACAAGCACAACTTTAAGCAAGGAACCCTCTACCAACTTGAGTGACCTTAATTTAATAAGTCAATACTTAAATACCCAAGACCAACGCATCATTCCCGGGAAAAAGATTCTCATAGATAACAGAAACATTTAAAAATATTATTGTAAAAGGCGTTTAATGATAATGGAAGCACATTTTAGAAATTGTTTTAAGCCCATACATAACACTACTTGCATTGAATCTAGTAAAGGCGTGTTGATAATGAAGATTTCATCGTGTATGAAACTCAGTTTTGATAGCGGTCAGTGATAATATGTATATTTATTAATGTATACTTAATGACTCTGTTATAATACATGGAGCACTGTTTTAGTAACACCAGCACTATATTTGCAATATATATATATATATATATATATATATATATATATATATATATATATATATATAAACACATACACACACATACACATATGTGCATTTACATGAATCATTCATACAAAAAGATATAGAGGTTATTGATATAAATGTCGAGAATACATCTTCGCAAACAAATTTAATAAAGTGCGTTTACCCCGAACCTGTAGATGAATGTTATGACTCCTGTTTATAAATTCCAGTTACATAAGGTCTTTTATTTAATTGTTTTACAAGCGTTCATCTGTGCCTACAGACATCATCAGGTGTGGAAATAGATTTGTTTTTTGTTTTTTACTTCCCGGTAATAACAGGACAACGAAAGAATAGATGTCATCCGAAATATGTTTTTAGAATTGTGTTAATGTTAATTGTAAGAAATTTTTTTTCGAGCGTGCTAATAATATTAACATATTAGTACAAAAACGCACAATCTTAAAATTAAAAATTCAACCTCAAAAAAATTTCTTACAATTAACAAACTGTTAATGTACTTTATTAAATTTGTTTGCAAAGATGTATTTTCGCCATTTATAACATTAATTTCTATATCTCTTTTTGTATGAATGATTCATGTAATATACATATATATATATATATATATATATATATATATATATATAATGAGAAATAAAGTGAGAAAGACCGAGGGTGAGCGGGAAAGATTATAGACCGTTCTAAAGATTTTGCCAAGAATTTCGAGATATTTAAAATTCATGACTACTGACACTATTTTTTTCAAATTTTAAGATGGTCGGTATTAATTCATAATTAGGTGAAACCTGCAATTAACACAAGATGTTTATATATCTATGAGTAAATCCGAGAATTTTTATTTTCCGAAAACTACAAGTATTAATTTACAAAGTATCCCATTATGTCTTAAGGTTATTATCGCCCTCCTTGGAGTGAAATGAATGATTAAAATAAAATAAAATAAGATAAAATTCGAAGTAGCATGATTCTCTTGATTTAATATCCAAATCATTTCGTCCATTTTAGATAGCGTGATATGATAAAAAAAAAAAACTAAAAAAAAAAAAAAAACTATTAAAACTACATAAAAGAAATAAAGGCTATAAAATTATTGTTTATATCATTCAATAAATATATCCAAAAGTAGAGTTCTTTACATATACATACATATATATATATATATATATATATATATATATATATATATATATATATATATATAATATATATAAAAAGGCTTAAACACTAATATTCCATGGTCATAATTTATTCCATTGGAATCGTAAATACGATCCAAATCATCAGACCTACAAATTCAAAATGAAAACAGAAAAAAACAACTCCGGAAATCAAAACAGAATTTAGAGAAAGTGTAAGTATGAGGAGGAGTGACATGAAACCTTAACAGAGAGAGTTTTTGGAGATGTGGGTGGGGTGGATTTAAAAGAGGAGAGAAAGAAAGTCGACGGATGTCTAATACATAAAGATACATTTCGTGTGGTGACATATACACACCACAGACAATTCGGATAGGAAGGGAAAAAAAAAAAAAGGGTGGGGGAGAGAGATGGGACGAAGGAAAATAAAATTGTGTTTACTTAAAGGGCCGCTTTGTAATTGGGAAAATTAGTATAGACTACAGGTTATAAATCAAATATAAATATATGAAGATGAATATAACGATTGTCTCATTTCGCAAGGACCAAATATTTCTATGTTCAAAAACACATACTAATACACACAAAAATATATATATATATATATATATATATATATATATATATATATATATGTGTGTGTGTGTGTGTGTGTGAGTGAGAGAGAAGGGGAGAAATAGAAACAGATAGTAAGAACCAGAATACAGAGGCAGAATTCCAAGTCTTCATAGATTGTACAAATAGGGGGAGATGTACACAGATTTTAAGAAGTAAATACAGAATGCCGCAAAGATTAAATGTATTCTAAACAAAGGAAGGAAATGAAAAGGTGCAGGAAGGAAGGAAGGAAAAAAAGAAAGAAAAGAAACGATTGAAAGAAGGAAATAATGAAACTAAATGAGGAACTCTAAATCAGGTGGGAAAGAATGAACGAAGCAATAGAAAAGACGAAAGGGAATTAATTTGCCAGCCATCTCATTCGAAAGATGGAGGCTTCCTTTTTGTTATCGGAAGCCCTGAAAATGAAGAGGACGAGGTAAAGCAGCTAAACAGTAAATAGCCTCATTATATCCCAGTGCTTTGATAACTTCTACTGAAAACCGGAGTCTAATAGTGAAGATCAGGCCACGTTTGGAAATTAAACATTGTATAAATGTATTCACTCGAAGACTAGCACAAACAAATAAAACATGCATATATATATATATATATATATATATATATATATATATATATATATATATATATAGTCCATTGAGTTATATATATATATATAAAGAAATATAGTCTTAAGGTGTGCTATATTTATGGAATAAAGTGCTCAATATCAGAGATAGAGCGTGTGTAAATATAAAAGTGAATATAGAAGTCAACACTTAGAGGCGACAGTCTGTTTCATGCTATATGCAATCGTCAGGCCACATATGCTGTTATTTTTCTCGGTTATTTATATATATACGGGTTAGTGGTGCATTGTGGGTATTCTATTATGGCGGTTATTTTACCGGAAGTCGTTTGTTTATTTATTTGGGTCAAATTATATTGCTCGTTTTTATTTTTGCTTCTTATTTTATGTATTTATTTATTAACGTAGTAAAAATTTGTTTATATCACTTATTTAACAGTTTTGTTTTGTATGGTTTGAGAATTTAATTAAAGCTATTTGTTCAATTTTGGGTTTGGTTGCTGTAGTTCATTCTAACTATTATTTTGGCGGGAAGAGTTTTTAATTTTGGGATTGGTTTGTCTGTTTATTTACTTGGATGAATTTAGGTCAATTTATTTTACTTGTATAAGTGATATAAACAAATTTTTACTACGTTAATGAATAAAAACGAGCAATATAATTTGACCCAAATTATAGAAATTAAATTAAAATACCTAGTTCTGTTTCATCCTCAAGCAAATTTTGGAATAACAAATTTTGAAATTTACAGAGCTTTGTAAACATATACATTGGTAATATTAATTTCTATGGAAACGGAGAAAACCAATTATTTTAATAAGGGGCAGTAGGGTTTACATTTTCACTGACAACTATTGTATGAACACATTAGTTACTTTCGAAAAGTGGTTAAGGTAGGGTCCATAGAAATTAATATTTCGAATGAATATACTTATAACGTTCCGTAAATTTCAAAATTGTTTATTCCAGTTTCGCTTGAGGATGAAACAGAAGTAGGTGCTTTAATTTAATTTCAATAATTAAATTGAAGTCTTTAGTTTCTGTTTTTGAAACATGGAAACTCTTACGTAGCGATAGAATCATATTTTTTTAAAATAATTATATATATATATAGTCGACTCTCCCGTCGAATTCGACTTATGAGGGTCAAGCATATCAGTTCCCAGGAAACCGAGAGCCCGACAACAGCACATGAGATTTGATTATGGTGGTGAAGGTTTCATGTAGGACCATCCACACTTTTTGAAGGGCCGAATATATATATATATATATATATAGGTTGTAACGAACGCTACATTGGTCAAACCGGCCAGACACTCAGACAAATTTCGATAGTTCATCGCTCACAAATGAGGCACCGCCATTATCCAAAATGTAGAGGAATCTGGAGAACGAAATTTGCCAAACATTAATATCTTCGCATTCTACCAATGCGACTACAAAACCACAGAACAGAAATGCATTAACAAAAAACTTTTTTTTTATCAGCAAATTTGAACCCAGAGTCAATTCCTTACACATGCAAGAGCTACAACCTTCAAAAGAGATTATATCATATTTTTCTTACCATATGCGTTAGATAAATCAAGTTACGGTATTTGATATTTTTTTCTTTTATCCCGTATTTAACGGCAGCACGTGGGAATCTAATAATCATTTACAAACTGTTTGTAAAGCTAAAAGCGAAAATGGTTAAAGTAAAACGATTTATTTCAGAAAACCTGCATATAAGTAAAACAATTGTAATAATTCTCTGTAAATATTCTTGTATTATAAATATTACATATAAATATATAAAACAATGTGTTTTTTACATATTATCTTCTTTGAGATATACACTTTTCTCTCATTGCAACAAGTGCAACCCTCCCTCACACACATACACACACACACACATATATATATATATATATATATATATATATATTGAACAATAAAAAAAAATTAAAAAATTAAAATCTTTAGACACACTGGGTTGTAGACTAATATTCTTTCGTTTTTTTTATTATTATTCCATTTAGATTCCTCGACTAGTTTCGACCAAAATGGCCATCATCGGGAGGAGAAATATTTCTGCTTGCTGTTAGCACTAAACTACAGAAATGAATGTCTTGCTGGAGAAAATGAACTTTTGTCTGTAGTTTTCATTTGTATTTTTTTATCTTTTTAACATGAATCATTTAACAATACTTGTGTTGGTCAAACAGTCTCTTTTAAGTTGTTATTTGAGATAAGAGCTGGGCAGATACATGCTGCTCTGAATTCTATGGTCAGTTTGATAGTTTTATTGGACCTGGTGAGGGGATGTGTCTCTGTTTAGTTTTTGTGTGTTTGTTATTTGGTTCTTAGGGTGAGTGAGTATGATATGTGTAGCGTGTGTATTGCTGTGGGTGTGTGTTATCATTTGTCTCATTAGGGAGTGAGGAGTATGATGTGTAAACTGTGTATATATATATACATATATATATATATATATATATATATATATATATATATATATATATATATATATATAGAAGATTTTTTCTGTTATTTGGTACTGCTCCTTGATTGTGGTTCTCGAGGTTAATGCATAATAGTTGAAAATCTGAAATTCACATGTTTATATTCTTGGTTTAAAAACGGTATTCTTTAGAAAACATTTGTTTTTAAAAAACAAAGAAAGAAAGAAACTACAATATTATGATGACGATGAATTGTTTTAGAAACAAAGAAATTACACCTATTGTAAAATGTCTTCCAAAAACGATCCAATTTATTAAGAAAGAGGAAATGACTTTAGAAACAGAGAAGTGTGTTATTTATTAGCAATCCTTCTATATAGTAGGGAATGCTGGACAACTACAGATGAAGAAGTGAGTTGACTGAACAGAGATGTGGTTTTAGAGAAGGATGCTGATAATAGCAAGTACGAAGCATTTGAATGTCGATGGATGTTTAAGAAAAATGGAAATCAATTACTCTTCAAACCAGTAATAAACAGTCAAACTTTCATATTGTAACGTTTGAAACATTCGGGACATGCCGAAAGCAAGACGTACTAATGAAAAGAACGAGTTACCTAAATAAAGAACCTTTGTAAAAGCGAGACAATAGAGATTAGCAGTAACAATGAAGACAAAAGCATAACTAAGACCTACAAATGATAGAAATTTGTGGAGAGACAAAATCACCTACGTCATAAAGGGACATAGCACAAAAAATAAGTCAGAGATTTATTTTATTTTTATAACTGACACTTGATTAAACAGTGTGCATTTTATGAATCATAAAGTTTAAAGCGATGACATGGATTATTAAACAGTATCGATTCAAATGGAGGATGATTGTTCTATTTAACAAACAACAGCGCATGCGTGAATAGATTTTGTAGATCGATGAGCAATTGTCCTGACCGACCCTTTACAACCTTTCCAGAATCCAGTAGTGAGATGATTTCCTGAACGCCTAGAGCGATTATGATTGGCAGGGAAATGGCAGGTCACTCTTCAATACAAGGAACACTCATCTCACCTTTCTTCGTTTCGGTTTTCCTTTTGCTAGTCCAAACGAGATACTTGGGGAACGTATTAACAGAGGAAAGTGCGATACGGAAATCTGACGGCGAGTTGGGATAGCGAAAGATTTCTTTCAAATGCTGAGCACTGTATCAAGAAACAATAAAAATTTTCATAGAAACAAAGAACTGAATTGTTATGTAGAATCGTTCTCCCATATAGCACTGAATACTGGACAGAATCCTCATACCATAAGCCTAACATGTGAGCATTGATGAAGTTCTAGAGATAATGGCAAAAAGAACACTTATACTTAACATCTGAAAAAGAAAGTTTAGATTTTTGAGACATATAATAAGAAAAGGGAACTTGGAAAATATGATACTCATGGGACAGATTGAATGTAAGTGAGACAGAGGAAAGCAACACTTGACCGAATGGATGGCGTGGCAAGTTTTGGGATAGATGGCAAAAAAGACAAAAGATATTAAAAGCTACAATTGATCGGGAATTGGGGAGAGACATCATCATCTAGATGAAAAAAACTTTTGATGAGGAATTATCCCAAGACTGGGTTGTTGTCCTATTAAATGCCAAAACCTCATTGACCACACAATACGATATAACATACTCTTTTCATGGAATCAGCAATCATAGAAAAAAAGAAAGCAATCATAGAAAAAAGAAAGCAAACACTTTACCTTGTACAAATCTATCTTACATATTTATAAAACTAAAATCTAGCCTGTTGTTCCTGATAAATGTTTACAGATGTTTGATAAAATCTAAAGAAAATTCTGCAATGTCATTGGTCCTGACATCTCGGCTTCAGACCCGTGCGTTTTATATAAATACTTCCGTGCTAATTGTTCCGATGAACTTTCCTCTATGATACCTTGTCTATATAAATGTAAGCGCAGATGAGTTTTCTGACACACATAATGAGGAAGAAGTACTTGCAAAGCATAATACTTACAAGACAGATTGAAGGGTAACGAGACAGACGAAAAGAACACACAACTTACCTGGCGAGATTGAGTGAATACAATGTGAAGCAGGGTATGGAAGAGGTGGCCGAACGATAAAAGAGATGAAAGGGGCAGGACATTATTGTAGGGGAACAACACATAGAAGATGTATGGCAGACACTCAAAGGCTAGCTGTTATAATAGGAAATATAAGAATGAAAAGATTTCCATGATTATTTATACTCAGTGAACATAACAGACTTGGTCAGGATTTGAAATCGGTATACGGATTCCATTGCCCGCACAGCCATAATCCTTACATTATAAAAGGACTGATAGATTATATGAAAATTGAAACATTGTTTCCATCGACTGTGTCTAAATGCTTTCAGAGCTAAAAAAAAATCCGAACTACAGTGTACCCCGGATATAAGAGACCCGGATATAAGAGAAACCCGAATATAAGAGATATTTTCTCTGGTCCCAAATTAGAGCCTGTGTTAATGTATATAAAATAGACCAAACCCGGATATAAGAGAAACCCGGATATAAGATACTTCTTCTCTGGTCCCGACAACTCTCTTATATCCGGGTTACACTGTATCTTCCTCCCATGTTATTTTTCGGCCTAAAGTTAAAAAAAATTGTATACGCTCAACACTATTCAACACACTATCAACACACCTCTTCTTAATATATTCGAGCCTCGTTGTGAAAAGTGTCACTAATCGTTATTTTGTATCGATTATTAATTCTTCAGCACACGTCGTCTGATATTGATTAGCAAGTTGTTTAAATAAATCATCAAGGATAATTTCAGTACTCGTTGCGATGTCCCCTATATTTGGATTTACTGTAGATTTATATAATTCAGTATATTCATTTTAATAGCTTTATCCTGTCAGTAACACCGTCATCGAAATAAAATTTTAAAAAAGAGAGGAAGCAAGAATTGGTTTTCTCTCCAGATTTATTTGTCTTCGGTAAAAAGACGTCCGACCTTCTCTACACTAATTGTTGAACATGGACTCGTCCATACACTTTCAGTAGAACGTTAGCTTATAGCAACGGTCGCCGCACAGTGGGTCACAAGTCGTGGCGTTTTAGTTGTTCGCATTGCTGCAGTAAACTATCGCATTCTTTATTAATGTATTATTAGTCTATGCCACTAGTGATATTAAACCTGTTCTTCACTCAACCTTTTTTTTCCAGTGTTTTTCTTCGAGTTATTATCAATGAGAACTATGAGTTTAATACGAACTTTATAAGAATTTGATATTTTTCTAGTGTTGTCTTTGTTCAAAATAGCCGAGAATTAGGAAGGCCGGGGATAGAGAGAATATCTAAAAAAAACACAAGATTCAGTAGGAAAAACGACGAAGAAGAGGTTTATTAAATACTCATATATAGGAGTTCAAAATAACCGAGAATTAGGAAGGCCTTATTTAGAGAGAGTATCGAAAGAACAGAAGACAAGGTAGGGAAAACAAATATGGTGTCCATTAAATATTCCTACACAGAACGGAAAAACTTGAGTAAATCAACTACTCCTCAAATCCTGCTCTGATGTGGCTAGTTGAATATTTATAAATAGGAACAGTCCATTGTCATAGTAGTATGAAAGAACAGGAAGTAAACTGAGTCATACCCAACAATACATCCCCTTTTAGTTCATATTTCTGGAACATAGTGAATATCATCTTTTACTTGGATTCACCTCTATCCAGTTGGTATTTTTCTTTTTTCTACCATTGGTGTCGATATCCATTTGTTTTGTGTTAAGATAGCCACGGGTAGCTGAAATGTGGCATACAAGTGTTCGAACGGCAGTGCCATCGGCTGAGGAGAGATTTTCTTACTCTCTCTTCTCCGTAGCTGGTTTATATGTCTCTTGTGCTAAGCATTTTGATTTTGAAACGAATACATTACTCGACTAATTCGCCAAAATATCATGCCGTCCTCCCACGAATGTTTTCCTGTCTTGCATTTTTTTTTTTTTAAATAGCTTATCTCCGATTACGAGTTTTGCAATTTTATTTATTCATTTATTTTCATCGAAATTTAACCAAAAATTTAGAGAATATTGTCCCTATTTCTCTTAAGAACATTAAATCGGTGGATGGTTTTCTCGACGTATTCTTAGAATTTAGTGTCTGTTTGTAGAAACATAGAAATCATGAACGTCGCCATTGTTGTAATGCTGATTTTGTTAAAAATAACCGAGAATTATGAAGGCCGGCGTTAGAGAGATTATCAAAGGAACATAATCTTGGGTATTTTTTAGTGCGCCATTGTCAATAATGAATGTGAGACAACGTCGAGTTTTAAAGCACGTTTAATGGCAACACCGTGCAAAAATTACGTAAGCCACTCCGTCATTTTCCCTTTTAGAAGAAGCAGTAAACTAGGTAGTGGAATTGGGAGAATTAAATACTAATATAGGGTACAATGGGTAAATTGAACCCTTTTAAATTTTTAATTCGTCGGAAGTTTCAACACAAATAGTTCAGTCTGTTTCAGTGTCAATCTAATTACAGTGCAGAGAATTTGAAAAGAGTTGGATGAGTATATTGGTGATTACGAAGATAAGGCAAACACGGAATACTCACACTGATCATTCTGATAAGAAAAAGAAAACTACCGATTTTTCTAGTGAGTCACAGACTCAAAATGGAGGCCTACTTCAAATGCCTTGTGGTGGTAGTGCTGCCCTGGTTCACAAAGATGGCTGCTGGAAGATCCTATATCTAGCAACAGGACTCAAGCAGGAGAAAACCCAGTATTGGCTATCAAACAATTTCTGCGACAACATCACACTTTGCATTTTACTACTTAACTCCCCAGACTGCAAACCCATTGATTATTATGTTTAGGTCGCATTTGAGCGAGAGTCCAACAAAACTCCTGCCCCGCTCTTTATCCACATTTGGTAGTGAATAAGACATTGATTCATACCTTTTTCATCGGAGTGTCCGTGTGTATATATATATATATATATATATATATATATATATATATATATATATATATATATATATATGACATCACACATTATGAAATGGACAAAGTCCGACAATTATTTTAAGACATTTTTATTTTATACATTCTTTTTATAGATACAAATATTTAAGGATTCGACATGATTTGAACCTGTATCCTATACGGAACTGTCATTTAGCGTGACGTGCCTTTACCGATTTGGCCACAGAGGAGCGTTCGGTTAGCAATGTCGAATTTACTGTATTTACATTTCAATCTTCCATGAATTTCTGACGTATATTCATAAAAATGTTTTAATATAATTGTCGGACTTTGTCCATTTCATAATGTGTGACGTCATTTGTTTACATTTGATACGACATGAGGAGATATGAATGTACGTGAGAGATTCATGGAACATTTAAGTTTAAATAGCTCCTCTGTGGACAAATCGGTAAAGGCATGTCAAGCTAAATGACGGTTCCGTATAGGATTCAGGTTCGAACCCTGTCGGAGGACGAATATTTTCTGTAAAAGTTTGTAGGACATTCAGGCCGGTAAATACTGTTTATTATAAACAGAGCAATTACTTAAATATTTGTATCTATAAAAAGAATATATATATATTTTACAATGAATCATTCACACAAGTAGGAAATTAGTAAAGTTAATGATGTAAAATGGCGAAATCTCTTCACTATCTAAATTTTAAAGATACTTTGACCCACTAACCACTCGATGAATGTTTGTTTGTTTTTGTGTTTTTTTGTAAAATTATAAACTGTATTAGGTCTTCCTTAAATATGCAAGTAATCCGGGCTTCATCAGACGTGGATTTTTTTTCTTTTTGGTAGAATTCCCTATCATCCGCGATACGAAAAAATATAACGCAAATCAAAATATTTTGTTCTGAAATGTGTTATTGATAACAGATACAAACTTGATGAGTTTGCAGTCGCAACGCTAAGGTTGAATTTTGGAAAATTTAAGAGAAAGCGTTTTTTAATAATATAACAACATAAGATTATTTTTGGAGGGTATATATATATATATATATATATATATATATATATATATATATATATTAAGACAGTTTTATGTTTATACATACATAAATGTATATAGATGCCCTGTAAATAATAAACATTATTAACAACATTTACCGGATTGAATGTCTAAGAAATTGTCATAGAAAGTATGCGTCCACTGACAGGAGTCTAACCTGTATTCAATGCGGAACCGTCATTTAGCCTGACGTGCTTTTTCCGATTTCGCCACAGAGGAGCGTTTCGGTTCACAAGGTCGATTTTACTGTTTATAAACTACAATTTTCCATGATTTTCTCATGAACATCTTCTCGATGCGTATCCAAATGTAAACAAGTGACGTCACACATTATGAAATAGAGAAAGTCCGACAATTATTTGAAGACATTTTTATGTTATATATATATATATATATATATATATAAAGTGGAAATTGTTATTCAACCGCAGTTAACGCTTGAATGTAATCTTCAGACAATGTACGGCTTGAACATATGAAACATGAAACCTGCTGACTTCAGTGTCCACTCTTATATAGACGCACTTTTACCCATAAATATAGCATATCTTAAAACGATGTATGTCGCTGTGTGTACGTGCGTGTGTATTGTTTCTTTATTTATATTGATAATTTTTGTCATCTGTCCGTCTATTTTATTTGGGGAAGATCTTTATTATTATTATTATTATTATTATTATCTATTTAGCACTCTGTTATTTATCACAGACGTATAAATCAGCATGTTTTTCATTGCAATTTATGAAATCGAAGTAAATAAAACGCCGATTATGGTAACAAAAATACAATATTATTTTTCTTACACTGAACTAAGATTTTGGGATCGTGGGCGTAAGGCAAGGATGCGTCTTCTCGCCAGTCCTGTTCAACCTATTCATCGAGGCAATTCTAAAGTGAATTAAAAACCTTACTGGGATTTAGCATTGGCGGCCACAATTTTAACATAAGATACGCAGATGACACAATATTGATAGCAGACATGAAAAGAAATTACAAAATCTCCTACAGAAGGTAGCGACAGAGAGTGTGAAGAAAGGACTAAGCATAAACTACAAGAAAAGACCGAATGGTCATCAGTAAGAGGATGAGCCTGAAATGCGAATTGCAGGTCGGGAACACTAGAATGAAGAAGAATTGGTAGTTTAAATATATGAGAATCGTTCTGAGAGCAAGGTAAATTCAACACTGAGATACGTAAACGTATTGGGATGGCTAAGGACGCATTCCAAAAGCTAGGCAGAGTATTGCGAGACGGGGATTTCTTTGGTAACGAAGTAAGGGATACTGAGCTGTTACGTGATATCTGTCCGTCTTGACGGCAGCGAATGTTGGACAGTCTCCTCAGTGATGAAAAAAAAAGAGACTCGAGGCGACGTAGATATGGTTCTACAGAAGGATGCTAAGGATATCATGGACCGAGCGTATGAGCAAAGATTATGTCTTAGAGAGGATGCAAACAAGGAGGGCATTTATACTTAACAATAGGAAGAGGCAGCTGTAGTACCTGGGACACAGTGGAGAGTCATGATCACCTACGTCCTGAAATGATACTACACATAGAAAAAATATGTGAGCAGCATCGAAAATGTTAAAAAAATGTTACGTACACAATCAGTAAGGGACAGTGGAAATTCATAAGCCATATACTGATTTTCTGAGCGTAGCTTAGATGTGGCACAAAGAGGGGTACATAGTAAGGATCGAAATCATTACTGCAGTCGTAATTGTTCTAGCGAGATAAGCTTGCTAACCATTACTCCACCTCGAGGTGCCCAATTCATAGGTCATATATGGGGAAAGAGATACTGACAATTTGAATGCAATAGTGACAGACGAAAACATTGCATGACATACTTTGTGAGCTTGATTAAATGAATGGCACAACAGTTTTTACGTGTTATAACAAAAACAACAAAATTTATTAAGATTTACAAAGGACAGGAAATTGTAGAGAGCAATGGGCACTTACGACATGATTGTATACAAAATATGACAGACTAGAAGTTTATACTTCTAAAACCACCGCCTTTTTCGTAGAAAATTGTCATGTGTTAGTGTACTCCAAATTTATTCTTTACTGACACGTATAAGCGGTAGTTATTCGTTATTACTCTTTGTTAAGAAAACAAAAAAATAGGAAATATTTATGACGCAAAAGTAAAGATAAAATCAAAGACATTTTTTTACTTATCTGTTTTCCTTTGTCATCTCCCATTATAAATAATTCAGCCAACCTCATTTCTTGACACTCCGTTCTTCTTTGTCACATGCGACGTCCCACAGCTTAAAACAATTTTAGTATAGTTTGAAGCCTCCTCCTTTCATCTTCCATGCAGAGCCTGAAAGACATCACATGCTTATGCTCCCCACGAAGAAATAATTCGGACAATTTAAAAAAAAAAAATCTACTGTAGCAAACAGTGCTTATTGGAACAGTTTCCAGAATTTATTATTGGTTAACGCAAAACCTTTGTTTGTTTTTTTGTCATATGCATGCTTTATTGCTACCTACTTCATTTCAAATCGTGATGTGATCTCGTTAAAATATCCCGAATAGCACATCAGTGATGTGGTTCTACAAATGGATACTGAAGATATTATGAACTGAACATGACACCAAGTAGACAGTTAGTCATTAGTTACACGCGCGCTATTGGCCGCAGCTTTATTGTTTTTATCACAAGGTTTCATCCGATGTGCCTTCTAACCGTGTGTCTCCCAGTAACTCTCCAATTATTTAGAATTCTGCACTTCATTTAATCTACGCGGGTGTTTTTTTTTTTTCTCATTCCTTGGACCGAGTCTAGAAAAATTTCCGTTATTGCTCGTCTTGTTTCGATTGAATCCAAGTACACACTGCCCGGCCCAGGAATTGAATTCAGTGTAAATAAATAAAAATTTAAGCTGACATAACTAGAAGGTTTTTTAATCAGACTTATCTGGATTAATACATGTTCGCTGAAAATATACACTATATATATATATATATATATATATATATATATATATATATATATATATATATATATATATATATAAAATAGAGAGAGATAATGTCTCTGTGCGTGCAAATATATAGAAAAAAGGAAAGAACACGTTAAGTAAATAATCTGAAGTTATTTATTATTTTTAATTTTATTTAAGAAAAAGTGCTCAATACAAAAGTAGAGCCTAAATTATAATTATTTTTTAAAAATATGATTCTTTCGCTACATAAGAGTTCTCATGATTCAAAAACAGGAGCCAAAATCTTAAATATAATTATTAAAATTAAATCGAATTAAAGTATCAAGCTCTGTTTCATCCTCAATCGAAAGTTTTGGAATAACTAATCTTGAAATTTACGTAGCTTTATAGCATATTCATTCGTAAAATTATTAATTATATTGAAGTTTTTGGCTCCTGTTTTGAAACAGGAGAACTCATATGAAGGGAAGGAATTATATTTTTAAATAATAATTATATAACCTTCATTCACTTATATCAATTAAGGGCAGAAAAAATATTCAGAAATATAACAGTTCTAGACGATTAAATTATTCTAAATTAAACAAAATATATAAATATTTCACTGGCTACTGCAGTTTAATTTTTTGGGATCATCCTGCGGGTTTGGTTCTCTTGATATCTCATCAAACCAAACCCACATGAAGATCCATAAGTTGAAAATGCAGTTGCGATAAGTATTTTTATGTTTTAAAAATATCCTTATAGTACCCAGTATTCACACGCGACTACCCATCAATTTCGTGACCAAGTTCGACGTTACTAAACTTCGTTGATCATATTGAAACTTTTGTTTCAATGTGATATGGCCTTAAAAATTATCATAGAGGAGGAGTCTGATATTTACTGTAGCGTTACAAGGAACATTTTTCACTATCTTTACCATTAGATCGTATATATTAATTTCACTTGCGTCCTTGAGTCCCAAAAGGCATTCAAGGCAAGGAGCCTCCTTCAGAGAAGACCAATCTATCACGATAGGCCTGATGATCATCAGCTCCGTGTCTATCCGAGTAACCCTACAAGAATTTAGAATTCTGCACTTCATTTAATCTACGCGTGTAGATTTTTTTATTTCTTTGACCCAGTCTAGTAAAATTTCCGTTATTGCTCGTCTTGTTTCAACTGAATCCAAGTACACACTTCCAGGCCCAGGAATTGAATTCATTGTAATTAAAAGCTGTCATAACTTGTAACCTTTTTAATCAAACTTGCTTGGATTAATACATGTCGGGTAAAAATATATACTCTCTCTCTCTCTCTCTGTCTGTCTCTCTCTCTCTCTCCATATAGACAAACATATGTATACATATATATATGTATATATGTGTGTGTGTGTGTTTGTATAAAGGTAATTGAACAGTCATTTGCCACTTTATATAGGAGTGGCCAGACAGGAGGTCTGACTAAACTTCCTGAGCTTTTTTTTCTTTGCGAATGCTTAAATACAAGAAGTTATGTCTTCCATATCAGAAGTGTTCCTCGTGAAACGTAATTCCTCGTGAGGCCGAGAAGCTGGTGCCCGAATTTAAATAAAACCACCTCATGCTAAACGCTTTCTCCTCTCCATTTCATGTAAACCTTAATGTTAATAAATAAATTATAAATATTTTACAATAAGGTTTACTTTTCAATCACTATATATATATATATATATATATATATATATATATATATATATATATATATATATATATGTGTGTGTGTGTGTGTGTGTGTGTAAAAATATATAGAAAGTAGAAAAGAACTCGTTAGGTAAATAATCCAAAGTTCTTTAGTATTTTGGTTTTTATTTTTAAAAAATATTGCTCGATACAAAAGTAGAGCATAAACATAATTATTTATTTAAAAATATGATTCCAACGCTACATAAGAGTTCTCATGTTTCAAAACAAGAGCCGAAAGCTTCAATATAATTATTTGAATTAAATTGAATTAAAGTACTAAGCTCTGTTTCATCTTCAAGCGAATGCTTTTTTAGAATAGTTATTTATTCGTACTACTATACAAAATGTGGCACAAGGCCAAAAAGGGGGTTGGGAAGGACGGTCTTCTTCGGTCTTAATTCTAAACAGACACGGACCAAACATACCAACAATAATACTATCACCAAAACAACACATTCACTCCTACCTTTCTTACTGCGTCCACGATAATACCTCGAATTCTTTATGAAATCCTAACTAGTCGCCATATATGCATTTTAAAGTCTGTGGGGGAATGGGAAATATCAACAATTTAAAAAACCAAATGATTATTTACAATATGAATTAATACTATTTACATAAAACAAAACAAAAAAGGGTTAGTAATACCCCCCCACAATCCCTAAATGTGTCAGAAACATCAGTTAACCGGACGAAATAATTGCGGTATTATAACATTATAAAAAACCAAGCACGCCCACAAACACGAACCCATTTAGACAATAACAAATAGGAAAACACACACACGAAACGAAAGTCATCCCGCAACAACTAGAGAACTGACATCACTGACCACCTAGCGAGGGAGGGGATGGGGAATTAAACAAAAGAACAAGAGGGACAGAAATAAAAAGGGCCAATGAGCATGCATACCTTAGCTAAGTTAACCTGAAACGGGAGACTAAAGATTCAAACTAAAAAAAAAACTAAACTAGCCTAATATCGGGGCGGGTTGCCTCTGTTCAACCCTGGTAGGACAAAATCCTGTAACTAACCGACATCCAAGTGCCACTCCAGGTCAGCCCCTTTCACTCTACACAGTCACGCAAGATTTACCCACCTTTTGCCGAATTCTGATGAAGAGAGTCACCGGCTTTCCGTCCTAATCTTGACTTCAAGCAGATGCCTAAAGTACAAGATCTGTTGGGAAGAGGTGAACTTCTGACCTCCATAGAATCCCTTCTGACGTGTCGTCCAAATCACGACTCTCATAACTCCTAGCAAGCACTGGAACACATAAAGTTCAGCCTTCGTCAACGGTGGTGCCACATTGCTACAAACAGAAGAGGCCTCAAGGACAAAGAACTTTCCCTGCAACATGCGAACCATGAGGCCTTCAACAAACTTACACAACGGAGCTACCAACTTGCAATGAATTTTTGAAGAAAAAATTATTACCAGCTATACATTGTTACCAGCAATACAATTTTCCAAAAAATATTACCAGAAATACCATTATTGAAAAAAATATTACCAGCAATATATTATTGCAAAAAAAAAAAAAAATACCAGCAATAAAAATTTTGTCAGCATTAAATAACCCATTGAGGTTGATGTGCCGTAAAACAAACCAAACCAAACCAAACCAATCTACTACTGGGGTAGTTGGTTCCCATGTTAGACATTTTCTCGACAGAATTTATCTCACATATTTATAAATTAACCATTCGTTCGTCCATATATTGAATATTGCTTCAACATCTGGTCTTGTGCTTCTGTCGTGCATTTAGAGATTCTTGATAAATTACGAAGAAGAATGTGCAATGTTATCGGTCATTATCTGACATGTCGGATTCAGCCATCTTCCCACTTACATAATGCAGCTTCCCCCGACTATTTACAAAAGTATCTTCATTATTATCGTTCTGCTGGAATTTTCGCTTTAGTTCCTCGACTTTATGAATGTAAGCGTAGTACTAGTTTGGTGGCAAGGTATCATTATTTTACAGTTAAAATTATTAGATGTAATCCCCAAGTTCTACGCAGATTGTGTCTTCTCTCGTACGTCTCTAGTGCGTAACTCTCTTCAGACTACTTGTGTTCTAGTCAACGTGGATCTTCAAAATTGCAAACATTTCAGTCGATTTGTTTTATTTTCTTAATACTTATTGTTCTTTCTGCTCTTTCAATAATGTTTATTTTTCTCATATTTTTCACAGTAAGTAAAACATTACATCTTAGTGGTTTCCTTTTCTTTTATTGTTGTTTCTCCTCATTCAATAATGTTTATTTTTTTTCCTCATATTTTTCAGACACAATAACACCTTACGTTTTAGTGGCTTAATTCCTTTTCTTTCATTGTTCTTTCTGCTCATTGAATAATGTTTATTTTTCTCATATTTTTCATAGTAAGTAAAAACTTACGTCTTAGTGGTTTTAAATTCTTTTCTTTTATTGTTTTTTCTGCTCATTCAATAATGTTTATTTTTTCATATTTTTCACAGTAAGTAAAACTTTACATCTTAGTGGCTTTAATACCTTTTCTTTTATTTTTCTTCCTCTTCATTGAATAATGTTTATATTTCTCATATTTTTCACAGTAAGTAAAACCTTACGTCTTAGTGGCTTTAATTCCTTTTCTCTTATTGTTCATTCTCTCGATTCAATAATGTTTATTTTTTCGTCATACTTTTCAGACACAATAACACCTTACGTCTTAGTGGCTTTAATTCCCTTTCTTTTATTGTTCATTCTGCTCAGTCAATAATGTTTTGTTTTTTCATATTCTTTCAGATCAATAACACCTTACGTTTTAGTGGCTTTACTGCTTTATTTCAGGTGAAATGCTTAAAAAGCTAGTAATAAAATTTCTCAAGTGCAATTCTTTCAACTGTATCACCGACACACCGATAAGTAATAGTTTGTGGATTTTACAGTTAACACGATGCAGAATTTGTATCTCCCTCCCCAACTCAGATTAGGTTGAGTTGTTAAGCTCATTTCTCTCTGGATGTTTAATCATCATTTCCGGTATTAAACTTTATTCAACAGAAGAGGACGACTTTTCCTTTATTGTTTAAATATGATCGTTTGCATTATAAAATCAATTGTCATTGTATTTAATGAAACACCTGTATATGTGCAGATTTTCTGGTTAATGAACGCAGGTAAACTTGATGAAAAATCACTGAGGGAATGAATGAGATACCGGAATTAGGGGAAGGCGGAGCAGAAACTAAGCCCGTATAAAAAATACGGGGAAATTTTAGTGTTCTTTATAATAAATATATATATATATATATATATATATATATATGTTATTTAACATTTTGAAATGGCTTCCTTAAAAAGTAAGCCAAGCACAAATCCTGGCAGAATTTACATCATTCCGAAAATATTGTGTGAGACGGCGTAAGGGAAAAATAATTTTATTTAAAGAGTTTTTATTTATTATAAGTATGTTTGTTTGTGCGTGTGTATGGGCGTGCTTGTCTGTGTGCGTGCCTCTCTCTCTCTCTCTGTCTGTGTGTGTGTGTGTGTGTGTGTGTGTGTGTGTGTTTACGTATCTGTGTATTCACACTGACAGTTGAAGATTCAATCATCATAATAAAGAGAAAAAAATCCCCAAAAACGATGATCGGAACAAAGAGGAGGGTGATAAGGAGGAGAAGGAAAATGAGGAGGAGAAAGAGAAGAAAAAAATGAGGAGAAGAAAAAACGAAGAGGGAGGGGGAGCAAACGAACAATTATGTAGAAAAGAGAAAGGAGGAGGACAAAAAGAATGAAGGGAAGAAGAAGGAGAAGAAGAAAAAAGGAAGATGGAGGAGGAGGAAAAGAACAATAATATAGAGAAGAGAGCGGAGGAGGAGAAAAAGAATGAGGACGAGAGAAGAAGAAAGAGAAGAAGAAAAAGAAGAAGAGATGGGAAAGGGAAAAAATAATGTGGAGAAGATGGAAGAAGAGTGCAAGTATGTGAAGTAGCTCGAGGAAAAGTAGAAGCAGAAAAGGTAGGAGAATGATGACGTGTAGTAAAGGAAGAAGAAAAAGGGGAAAAGAGGAAAAATAAGGACAAGGAAGAGGAGACGAAGAAGAAAGTTGATAGTGAGAACCAACATAATGACGTTAATCAAAATGTTGAATATCATAAAATCGAATTAACGATATCATTTATGATTATAAATAACATTATTTAATAATAATAATAATAATAATAATAGAAGAAGTAAAAGAAGAAGAAGACGAAAAAGGAAGGGGAGGAGGAGGAAAAGAACAATAATGTGAGAGAAGAGAGCGGAGGAGCAGAAAAAGAATGAGGAGGGGGAGAAGAAGAAAATGAAACAGAATAAAAAAAATATGGAAAGCTAAAGGAAAAAGCAGAAAAAAAAAGAAACACACAAATGTTGTATGTACGTACGTATGTATGTATGTGTGCATGTATTCATGTATGTATTTATTTTATGAAAGTGTATGTTTGCGTTTTTGAAATAAACTTGATTTCAGCAAATGCCCATCAGACTGAATTATATTATCTATCTATCTATCTATCTATATATATATATATATATATATATAGAGAGAGAGAGAGAGAGACAGACAGACAGACAGACAGACAGACAAAGAGAGAGAGAGAACTAATCTAGATTCTAAATTTTGCAATGTTTCCTACGATTTTAAAATTATTTAAACGAAAAAAAGTTGCTTCCAATAGATAAATGGTATTTTCTACACCATGTGCCCGTGTTTCTGTGTTTCTCGGTCATTTGCTTTGCTCACATTCTATGATGTTAAGAATTTCTATGACATAATCAAATAAATTTGACATGTTTGATTTTGGAAATTACTTTATCCAAAAATGCATGATTATTGACAACAGAAACAGGTTGGAGAAATAAGTATCGAAATTTATCTACCTGGGATCTTTTTTTTTTGTTTTGTTTTTAATAGAGGAAGATAGATATGACAGATTAAAGTGAAAGTTTATTGGAATATACAACGATGACGTCAAAAAGCTAAAGAAAATCTCCTTAAAAGCAAAATAACTGTTCTCTAATATCAGTACTCCTATATGGCAATGGATGTTTGAAATGGTATAGGTGAAACAGCAGATATGGCTCTGAAGAAGGATGATGGGGATTGCTTGGACAAAATAGGGAAATTTTTAAGGGAAATGGGAACAAAAGGACATTCGTAATTATAATCAGAAATACGGAGAAAACAAAATGAAGGGAGGTGTTTACCTTTTATAATTTGACGCTCTTGGACATACTGAAGGCAAGTTGGAGATGAGGTGCACCGAATGACCTACATAAAAAGCTTATATAATGAATGGCAGAACGAGAATAACGAAAAGACAAACATTGCTAAGAACTACGAAGTATAGGAAGTTGCTGAGAACCGTAATCGCCTATTCCCTCAATAAATATTTTATTTTCATTGAGTAAAAAGAGATTGAACATACCCCAGTGATAAGCTCTACAAAATCAAAGTGATGTTAATTTGTCCGAATTTTCACTTCGGTAAGAGAAATCCTAAACACAAATAGAGTCGAAAAGTATAGATTCATAAATAATTATTTCTATCGTTCTAGTCTCTTCGGAAAAGTTTATTCTAAATGACGATTCGAGGTTTCAGAGATTCCTTAGTTAAATATAAGTCACTTATTTAAATTCCAAACCACATTCGCTTGGGCGAAAATATTTCTTTCAGTGCATGACTGTCTAGTCAGAATATATTCCAACAGTAGATTGTTATTATTTTCTGGAGTAGACTGATTGCCAACCAAGGCTATAGGATAGAGTTTGTTCTAACATTTAACCCATAGGTATAGGAGAGGAAAGAGATGGTTTCATGCCTTTCCCAAGTGTAGTTGCGTGGAAGTGAATGTATCGAAACCGACTGGCATTGAAACTCGCCAATCTGATTTCTCATTCAGGGTCGGCATCTAATACACCACCAGCACATACTTATTTAAACATATTTTATTACATTAATACAGCATTTAAAAAAAAAATGGTTTCATTCCATCTTATCATAGCTAGACGTTCTTGACCGACTATGACTTTCTACTGGGGTGGCTAGAAACAGACAGCTAATCTTTTACCCATCTTTGTTCAACACCCACAGAGCCCCCTCCCCCTGTGTTTTAGACGGTAAATATGCTGAGTAGACATTAGTTACAGTTTCTGGGAAAAAACATATTATCTCTTTCTCTCACTCTCTCTCTCTCTCTCTATATATATATATATATATATATATATTATACACATTATGAAATGGGCAAAGTCCGACAATTATTTTAAGACATTTTTATGTTTATACATTCTTTTTATGAAAATGTCTTTATAGAATTGTTGGGCTTTGTCCATTTCATAATGTATGGCGTCATTTGTTTACATTTGAATACGCTTTGAGAAGATATGAATGTACGTGAGAGATTCATGGAAGATTGTAGTTTAACGGCAGTAAAGTTATCCTTGCTAATCGAACGATCCTCTATGGCTCAATCGGTTAAGGCACGTCATGCTATATGACGGTTCCGTTTAGGATACCGGCTCGATTCATGTCGGAGGACGAATATTTTCGATGAATATTTCTCGGACATTCAGGCCTGTAAATGTTATTAATACTGTTTATTATAAACAGAGCTCATACTTAAATATTAACGGTGGATATCTACTCGATTTCGAATATGACCATTTTCTTAATTTAAGCGTTGTTTGGCTCTTTTATGAGCTCTCAAAATGGCTTCCGATACCTAACATTCATTTTGTTACCACATAGTCAGGGGCTACACAGAGATTACATGTTACCACTGAGTGGGATATTTCTGTTGTGCAAAAAAAAAAATGGCTTTTTAGAGCTGCATATAATTTGGTATTAAATGCACGCACTGTGCAGGCTGCCTTTAGCTGCTCGGTAATTTCTGGCAATGCCATTTGTTTCATTTTCGAGAGGGTGCTTTAGATTTTTAACAATAAAAGTTCTGGAGATAAAATCACAAGTGTACATTGGGCATTTACAGGATGCCCCATAAAAAAAAAAACAAAAAAAAAAACACAGGAAATTTATACATAAAGAAATTTTACATAATGAAAAAAAAAATAGCTTGTGCACCAAATCCAACATTTGTGTTTTCGTTTTTAAACTACTAAATTTCTATGCTTTGCATTTTTGTTAGATAGCTGTACCGAATTTTCTAGTTTGTTGTTGAGCTCCCTGTAATAAATATGCAGGTTTGTATGAATTCTAAAATTGTTATGTCATTTTTTTTAAAGTGTTTAGCGATTAAAATTAATCAGTTCTGGGAGGGAAATTTCTGAGAGTTTTCGTTTTGGCAAGCCATTTATGAAAGAGATTCATTTTACTGCTGTTAGGGTTTTATCTGTGTATACGTTTTGTATTCTTTGCAAGCTTTTCAGTGTAGCGTCTAGACGTGTCAATGGCGGTTGTATCTTTTTATTTTCAAGTTTGACGTCTTCATTTGTCTTTCATTTGCAAGACAATCGAGTTGATATAACAAAATTTATGTCCAGACTTTTTCTGGAATCAAGAAAAATATGACGGGAATGTAGAAATATTAAATAAATTCTTATTAAAAACATTCGTTTGTTTTCAATCAGATCTTCATAAATTAAATGGAAAATTATTGCCCAAATAAAATCTATTTACAATACACAAAAGCCACGCTGTCAACTTTGATTAAATCCAAACGTACTGAGAAAGCAAATGAATTTTATTCGGATTTTCAACGAAAACAATGAAAATGAAAAAAAAAAATCTTAAAAAATTAACCAAATGTATATATACGAAAAATTGTTTTCTAAACGTGTATATATATATATATATATATATATATATATATATATATATATATATATATGTATTGAACTCATACCTGTTTGGGGCGTTAGTTAGATCCACTGAACGACATAAAGAGGGGAGTTAAATACCTGGTTAAGGCGGCGGAGAAGAACTTGGAGAGGGGAATTAACAGGAGATAACTGATAAGTGACATCCATTAGACTTAGTACGTGAACTAGAACAGTCTAATCCAGC
This sequence comes from Acanthosepion pharaonis, assembly GCA_903632075.3. Classification (NCBI taxonomy): domain Eukaryota; kingdom Metazoa; phylum Mollusca; class Cephalopoda; order Sepiida; family Sepiidae; genus Acanthosepion; species Acanthosepion pharaonis. The sequence continues at coordinate 548,940 of CAHIKZ030000223.1, read as the reverse complement.
GAGCGAAATAAAGTGTTCAGTTCGACATTCCACTTGAAGAAGGCCGGAGCGTACAACGGCCGAAACGTTGTGATAAATATAGCAAGAAAAATAAGGATGATAGTCCGAACAATGTAAATAGTGTATATATATATATATATATATATATATATATATATATATATATATTCACAATATATGAATATTGATTTTCTACGTAGACATTACACCATATTTTACTCGGTACGCCTTCTCGATAAAGTATCTTCTTCAATAACAGACACTAATTTTACATTAGTCAGCAGCGTGAACTTTTATCAATCTTAAAATGCATCCCACATGCTTACACATGCTCATATATCTAGAAAAATAGAGAATACTTAATATAATATATCCTAGTTGAAACAGCTGTTGTTCTACGATAACCGAAGTTAAGCAACGCAAAGCTTTGTCAGTACTGGTGGCACATAACAGGTCCTGTAAGACTGGATTTGCAAACGTTTTAATGGATAAAAGCTCGGGTTTAGAAATCGAAGTGCTGGGTTCTAAATCCTTCTGGTTTTGTTATATTCACTTACGTGTAACTACGCTTGGGGAAGATATGGATTCACCTCTTCTCTCGTTTCAGCTATGAGTTAATTAGTGGGACTTATCAGTAAGTCATTATTAGCACCCACAAAATTATGCTTATCTAAAAAAATATTCTCTGGCATTAAATAACCTGAAAAAGTTTCATAAGTCATAAAAAGAACAAATCAATGAAGAATTAAAATGCCTTAATACGACACTCATACCATAAACCTAATCGGGAAATCAAATATGAAAAAATAAATACGCAAAAAAATTGGCTTCCTCTCTGCCGAGCGTCGATGGCCTAGGGGTTAGAATCTCTGACTGATACCAAATAGGTCGGATTTCGAATGTCTAGCCACAGCGATAGGCTTTGATACAGAGAAATACTATGCCTGTGGATGACGATAGATAAAATAATTTAATTAGTCGAGCGGGGGGCGGGGTAAGGAACGAATTTGTAAACAGTCACTATTACTGCTGATAATGCAAGACTCTCCCAGAGATTGAGTCCCCTGAGTGACAGGCGTTTTCATAAAAAAATAAATACACGAAAATTCGTCTTTCTCTCCGACTGAAGCGATCGGATGTCAAGATGAGCGAAACACTCTGTGAAGGACTAATTTTTTTAAGCGTTTCACCCCAAGCAAAGCGAGAAACCAATAGGACGCAAGGGGTTACAGAAAATTTGGAGCAATGTCAGATAGGAGTGATAGAAGAAAGGATGTGGAGATGGGTAGTGCATAGATCAAGACAACTGGAGATGTCGATTGACATTACATTTGAATAGCTGGAGTTTATAGCTCTCAGGGAAACTGGAATAGGGAAGGGAGTTCCACAGCCGAGAGGTGCGAGACATGAAGCTATTGGAGTAGAAGAGACATTTAGGGGTTTTGACAGTGAAAGGGTGAGAGCGGGATGCCAACCTCGTAGGGCGCTTGAACACATGGAGTCTGGGAACCAGTGAATGCAGCTCCTCGGAGAAATTGCCATAACAGTATTTGTAAAACAGACAGAGAGAGGCGACGGCGCGTCTGTGAGAGAGTGACTGTAGACGAGATGCCAGAGCAGGGCCAATTATATTGCATATCCGCCTCTGGAGCCTATCAAGAACCCCGAGGCAAACAGAAGGGGATCCAGACCATATATGGCAGCAATACTCCATGCAAGAACGAATTGTTGATTTGTAGATGTGGAGAATCGATTTCGGGGAGAAAAATTTCCTGGCACGGCACAGGGAGCCATCTTTCCTTGCGGTGGACGAAGCAATTGACTCAATGTATTTGTTCCATCTCAGGTCAACAGTCAAGCTGAGACCTAGCAGCCGCTGAGAGGTGCTCTCGAGATGTTGAGCGTCAAACATTCTAATGGAGGGCAGGGAAGTATCTTTCTGGTGATTAATAGAGAGCAGTTTTGTTTTTGAGGCATTAAAGTTGACCAGCCAATTCCTGCCCCAGTTCACAACCGGTTGAAGGTCCTTTTCGAGACGCATGGCCAGATTAGTTTTGTCAGTGACACTAGATTTGTTTTTGAGGCAGGAATAAATTGTGGTGTCATCCACGTAGATGCCAATTTGGGAATTTATCGCGTCATTTATGTAGATAAGGAATAGAGTGGGGCCTAGGATAGAGCCTTGAGGAACACCTGCGTTCCTGGGATAGGAACTGGAGGCGAATCTGTTGAGAACGTCCTTCAATTCACGGTTTGACAGGAATGATTGTATTAGGTCCAACAATCGACACATAATGCCATAACCCTGGAGCTTGCGAAGAAGGCCGGCATGCCAAACCCTATCAAACGCTTTGGAGATTTCTAGGACCACGGCACAAGCTTCCCCGTTATTTTGAAGAGCTTGGTAGACAGTTTCAGTGATGGCCGTAAGCACATCGGCTGTAGATCGGGCAAAGCGGAAGCCATATTTCTTGTCTGAGAGCAGATCATGGTATGTGATGTGGCTAACCACTTCGCTATTGATTATGTCTTCGAAGACTTAGCCGAAGACGGGTAGGAGACTGATAGGACGGTAGTCAGAAGGGTCAGAGGGGTCGCCAGAGTTCTTGAAGACAGGAACATTCGAAGAGAACTTCCAGCAGTCAGGAAAACAAGATTCCTTGAGGCAGTAGTTATATACGTAGTTTAGAGAGGGCGGGCGCTAGTTCAGGCGCGCATTTCTTCAAGACAATGGCTGGTATCACATCACCACCACTAGTCTGGTTGAACAAAGGGAGCATAGAGGGTTTGCAAGTGTTCATTCCGCTCTTGCAGAGACGCCAATAATCTTTGGAGCCAAATTTGCCAGATGCAATACGCTCCTTCATCCGAGCAGCAAATAGTGACTAAGCATCTTTGAGGACACGCTTACACTCGTTACGGGCGGAGGCAAAGTGACGTCTATTGCAATCCGACATGTCGCTATGAAATAGGTGAAAGAAGTGGTTTCTATTGGCAATGGAGGTTGAGTAAGCGGCGGAGAACCAAGGGGAGGAGCGCGACTTGACCCTATATTTCCTTGAGGGGATGAAAGCGTCGATTCCAGCTTTAATCAAGGATGAGACCTCAGAAGCTCATTCTTGGACGGGGAGCGTAAAGACAACATCCTAGGGGACATCGCGGAGGAAATCACGGAACGCGTCCCAGTCCGCTCGTTGATAGTAAAACGAAGTTCTAGCGGTAGGAGATTCTTTGCAGAGGGTGGAGTTGACGGACATGCTAACAGATACTACCGCATGATCAGAGTTACCAAGAGGCCAGAGTTGCGGTTGGAGGTAAAAAAAGGATCGAGAAGAGAGGCTTTACCTTCCCGGTTTTAGGCAAAACGAGTGGGGAAGTTAACTATTCGCGTGAGGGATTGAGAGACTGAAAAATTGAGCGTTTGAATGCCTGCGTGGTCAGTAGTAGCATTCTTAAGCCACATGGTATAATGGGCGTTAAAGTCGCCAAACACAAATATCTGAGCAAACGGGTGGAGGGAGAGAGCCTTGTCTATGCTGTCAGAAATGCTATCGAGTATCCCACAGTCTTGAGAGGATGAAGAGCGGTAAAGGGAGAAGAGATACCTTACCGCATTGAGAAGAGATAGTCAGAGAAACATGTACGACTGGTCTGGCGATTCGAGAGACAACTCTCTGGCCAGAAGAAGATGGTCCTTGACGTAGACACAAAGGCCGTGCATGTGGGTTATAGAGTCTTTTCTGAGGAGAGAAAGGTAGCCTGGGATCGAGAGATAAAAGGAGGGGATAGACGAGACAAGGTTCTTCCTCATGACAACAAGTGAATGTACGGCTTACCTTAAGTCCAAGCATCGACCTGCTGGGGGGTGGGATCAACGGCCAATCCGCCGCCCTCACCAAATAGTGGGCTTGGGAGACATGCTTTCATTAAAGTTAAAAACAACAGGAGAAAGAAACGGCGAAAACAATTCCAAGTTCAGACAATTTATCAAGCAAGAAGAATCGGCCACTACAACATGAGAATACTGACGAGACACTTTCGCGTCTAGCCAAAGACATTTAATTTTCCCTTTTTTTCTGATTTTTCTTTCGAACCGGGATTTCTTACTAAACCATCAAATAGGTTAGAATGATTAGGACAAAAATCTGTTACTATGGTTGTAATGATAATGGCAAATTAATATGCCTAATTTGCATAAGTGCAAGAGAAAGACTATATAACTGGTCACTGAGAATAACAGAAAAAAGAAGAATACAAGCTTAGCGACTGATTAGTACTCAACTTGGACATCACAACAATGGCGTCGCAGATAGGATCGCATTTGTCTCTAGGATTGGAATTACGTAGATGCATGTATTCGCTGTTTTTCTGTCAGTGCAAGAAGTAAAAAGCTGAAAGACAAAGAGAAGGGAGGCGAAAATGAAATAACGGATTTATTTTTAGATACAGCTTGATGCGAGACGATAATGAAAGTCTCCACCATGGCATATCCCACAAACTTGGAAGTCCTGACTTTCGAAAAAATAAGTCAGATTAGAGATATGAGACCCAAGAAAAGGCTGGTAATGGCAGAAAGAACGAAGTTCATGTCGATGAAACAAGAAATTGACGAACCAATCATAAAATATCTACACCGTCTACGAAATTCGAGTAGATATTGCGAATTTGAAAAACTCGCGCAAAACGAACAGGCTATTGAAGTGGACTTGATTCAGTTAAGGTTAATTGCAGGTATGTGCAATGCATCACACCGATATAAAATAATGGAACAACTACAAATAGGAAATGTCTTTAAATACATGCATTGATTTTATCCAGCAACAAGAATTAATACAGAAATACAACCATCAAAAAAGTCAACCCAGCTAACAAATATTCGCTGATACCTACATATTAAAAAACATAACAATGTTCGTATTGTGGACGTGAACATGAAATAAAAAGGGAAAAATGCCCAGCATTCGGAAAAACCTGTACAAATTGCTTAAAAAAGAACCACTTTCAAACAGTATGCAAATTAAAAAAGAAAAACGTTGAAAGACTTGAAGACCAATATGAAAGTCTTCACATTAAAAAATAAGAATAGAGAAAAAAATTGACCAAAAGAAAAAAGGCATTATACTAAAGGTTAAAATCAACAACTGCAATTTAGATATGCAAATTGATACGGGGAGTGAAGTAACGCTGATACCAAAAAAAAATATTGGGAACGCATGGGAAAGCCACCTTTACAACTCCGCCAATTTGATGGGTCCTTGGAGTTAAAAGATAAATTTGAAGTAATACCTATAATTGTCAAAAGTTTTAAAAAGAACCACGGTTTTCTTGGAAACGACGTGCTTAAAATAATTCTAACAAATTAATTAATGAGATAAAAATAGAAAAAACCAGAAAGTTAAAAATCTATAAAGCGAGTTTAAAATTAAAAGAAAATGTCTCCCCCTTTTATTATGAGGCACGAAAATTACCAGTACATTTGTTGCCATTAGTAGTAACAAAACTACGAAAATTAATGGAACAAGACCTTCTTGCACATGTCCCCCCCCGGGGGTAGCAAGTGAGCATCACCCATTGTAGTTTTGAGGAAGACAGATGGTGATTTACGTATTTGTGGAGATTACAAAATAGGCATAAATCACAAAGTTTGTTCGGATTCATATCCAATACCGAATGTTGAAGTTGCATTACACGCATTGGCAGGAATGAGTGTTTTTACAAAAATAGATTTAAAAACGGCATACCACCAAATACCAAGAGACGATAATTTCAAAGAAGTAACCACGATAAATACGCCAATAGGGTTACGAAGATGGAAAAGAATGCCATACGGAATAAAAACCGTAAGCGTCATATTTTAAAGGGGCATCGAACAGGTTTTAGAAAATATGGAAAATATGATTTGTTACCAAGACGGTATATGCATAGGAACTACTAATGAAAATGAATTAAAAAAGAAAAGCGACATAATCTTGAATAGATTAAGAAATGCTGGAATGACAATAAACGAGAAAAAAATGCGTAAGCATTTGTAGTAAAATATCTTTTTTAGGTTATTCCATTTCAAAAGAAGGTATATCACCAGACCAAGCCGTGATAGAAAAAATACTAAAAGTAGTTACACCTACAAACAAAAAAGAACTGGAGTCTTTTTTTGGGATTGGTGAATTTTTACAGGCGATATTTACCAAAATACACGGACTTGACTGAACCGTTTGCAAATTTAAGAAAGAATAATGTTGAATTTATTTGGTCAGAGGAACAACAAAAAGCTTTTGATAAATTAAAAGTAATTATGACAAAGAAGCCAGTAGTGAAAATGTTTGATCCAAAAAAGGATATTACGTTAACCACAGATGCAAGCGGACATTTGATATCGGGAATATATTCACAATAAGGACATCCGATAATGTGTTAAGAAGACTAACGAACACCGAATTTAATTTTTCAAATATAGAGAAAGAAGCATTGGCTCTTGTGTGGACAACGACAATTTTTAATTGGAAAAAAATTCTGTTAAGAAGTGATCATAGACCATTAGAGTTTATATTTAACCCAAGGAAACAATTGCCCAAAGTCACGACATCGAGGATACTAAGATGGGCAATAAGATTAATGGCATTTGACTATGATATAGAATATGTCAAAGGAAATTCAATTCCACATGTAGATGCACTATCAAGATTGCGATTTTACAAGGAGTCAAAAGACAAAACAGGAGAAGAATTTGAAGATGCATTCTTACATTGGGTAGAGACTGATGTTTTGTCTTTAGATAGAATGGCTTCGAAAATTAGACATGCTCCAGTACTAAGTAGGATAATATCGAGAATAAGAAAAAACTCGTGGGAAAATTGTTCTAGAGCGGAGAGACCCTACAAAGAAATAAGACAGAAATTAACGATAGAACATGGAGTGATTTGTAATGGGGATTTGGTTGTGCCCCCAGAAACACAAAGAAAGTTGGTAATAAAAAGTGTACATGATGATATACACTGTAAAGTAGCGGCCACACAAAAAAGGATAAAATTAGAAGCATGGTGGCCGAGATATTCAAGAGATGTCGAAGAATATATAAAAAAGGTGCAAAAAATGTAAATAATTAAGAAACTTTACACAGACTACTTTCCATTCGTGGCCCAGAGAAGTGAAGCCATGGAGTCGGGTGCATATGGATCATGCATATATTACTGGAATGGGACTCTTATTAATTCTAGTAGACAATTTTCAGGATGGCCTGAAATAATCCGGGTGATAGACAAGAAAATTTCTACGATGAAACAGATTCTAAGGGTCATATTTTCCAGAAACGGCATACCAAAAACCCTGGTATCTGACAACGCACCAGAATTTTGTGATGAAGCTCTTAATTTATGGTTAGAAAAAGTAGGATGTAAACCGTATAAGATACCCCCATATCACCCTCAGTCGAATGGGTGAGCGGAAAGAATGGTGCTGACCGTAAAAACGGGACAAAAAGCATGTTCTAAGCAAAAAGAAAAAGTAGAAATTTTTCTGCCTAGGCTGCTTTTAAGCTATCGCACAATACCACACGCTGGAAGACTAGAAAGCCCATCAGCTTTAATGGGAAGACAAATTAGAGTTCTGCTAACGATGTCGTATTCCACAAATGAAAAAATGTGGTACAAAAATAACAAAGAAGCAAATCCGGAAAGGGCAGAATTTATCATGCAAAAAGGCCACAATACAGCTATAATAAATAGAGAAAATGGCAGCAGTGTATTAGCCCATGCTGATCAAATAAGGGCCCAGGGTGAATATGAAGAGCAAAATAATGAGGAAATGTCTACGATTCCATCCGTTAATGATTTATTAGAACAATCGTTACAGAATTAAACATCAGAAGACGAAATAATGCAGGATCAAGTGGGACAGAATGAGTTTGAAAGTTTGGACGAAGATCAAATAATGCAAGAAGATGCCTATGATTACAGCGTAGCTTGGGTTAGATCTAGGTCTCCTAGAGAAAGAAATACGGGAGAGAGAGAAGTAGAGCAAAGTAGTGAAACTATCATGAGAAGAAGTACAAGAATTACTAGAGGTATAAAACCTATACGTTTCAGGGAGATGTAGTGATACTGGCAAATTAATATGCCTAATTTGCATAAGTGCAAGAGAAAGACTATATAACTGGTCACTGAGAATAACGTAAAAAAAGAAGAATACAAGCTTAGCGACTGATTAGTGCTAAACTTGGACATCACAACAATGGTCAAACACACTGACGAGTAGGGGGAGAAAAAATAAAATAAAATTTAAAGATTAAAAAAAATAAATAATTAAAAGATAGAGGAAAATGAAAATGAGTTTTCGGTAGAGCGAAATTATACTCACAGAGGGGAGCAAGTGTTTGTCCGCTTTCTTCCTCATGATAACAAGTGAATGTACGGCTTACCTTAAGCATCGACCTGGTGGGGGGGAATCAACAGCCAATCCACCGCCCACACCAAATAGTGGGCTTGGGAGACATGCTTTCAATAAAATTAAGAACAACAGGAGAAAGAAACGGCGAAAACAATTCCAAGTTCAAACAATTTATCAAGCAAGAAGATTCGGCCAACTAGATCATGAGAATACTGACGAGACACTTTCGCATCTAGGCAAAGACATTCAATTTTCCCTTTTTTTCCGATTTTTCTTTCGAACCGGGATTTCTAACTAAACCATCAAATAGGTTGGAATGATTAAGACAAAAATGTGTTACTATGGTCAAACAAACTGACGAGTAGGGGGAGAAAAAAAATGAAATAAAATTTAAAGATTAAAAAAAATAAAGAATTAAAATATAGAGAAAATTGAAAATGAGTTTTCGGTAGAGCGAAATTATACTCACACAGGGCAGCCAGTGTTTGCCCGCTTTCTTCCTCATGATAACAAGTGAATGTACGGCTCACCTTACATATATATATATAAAGAGAGAGAGAGAGAGTGAGAGACATACTTGTATAAATACATAATAAAATGTAAACATCAAAACCCAACCATCCGCCATAATGTTTATTCTCATCCCGGCAAAAACCAACAAATGTAGCCATCAAATTCAATTACATCTGAAAGCTTACAGTCTTACTTACGTGCGAAATATAAATCTCCTTTTCATGTATTGTTTTTGAGGGAAAATTAAATTACACGCAGCCTTGGACATAACATTCTTTCGAAGTTACTTATTAATACAGAAAGTTAGTAACCATTATTTGACTTTTCGGTAACATCATGGCATCACTAATTCAAATGTAATTATTGTATTAAATGTTTGCCAGTTTGATTCAAAGTTTAGTTCAGACTGTTTATTAAATTGGCATATAAGCTATATTCTTTAATCTAAAATACAATTTCACTACTTTCTATGAATATATAAAGGATAGTGTTTAAACTGGCTTTTTCATATGTGAAAACCACAGCAGTTTTCAGAATTGAAATACATGGCTTTTTATCATTTTAGAAAGCGTTCCTGTTCATAATATAAATACAGTGGAAAATTGATCCCCGATTTCATATTTTTATCTGTAATTTCCTATGTTAAGTTTGAAAATGTGTTATTTTTTATATATTATTGTGTGCTATTACAAATTGAGGAAACGTACAACATCGGTAGGGTAAAAAATGAAAAATATATTTTTAAAAATACATGTACTGAAAGTACGCGAGCTGGGTCGATGCAGATAATATGGGTATTTTAATTTTAGTTCATTTGTGTACTTTATAAATATTTGGAAATTAATTAAAAATGTTGCAAATTCCGGAAAAATGACACTAAAACTATCTGAAGGTAGTTGGCGCTTATCCTTACATTATATGTGTAGTATGCCTTAAATAGCGGTCAGATAAATTTTCTCTCTTAACGACCAACTCAGTTAACAACTGGCCGTTGAAAGAGAGAGATGACTATATGTGCGTGTATGTGTGTGTATATATTATTATTATTATTATTATTATTATCATCATCATCATTCGATTTCTGCTATGGACACACTACCTACCAAGTCTGCGGAAAGACCTAAGGCAGGTCGTGGTGTGTTGTTATGGCCACATTTCATGTTAATTTTTTTTTTTTTTTTTTTATCTCCGATGAAGTTGCTAGCGTTACATAGACAAAGTTCTCCTTAGTGTGTGTGCTGTACTTAATAAGACAATTTTCTGTATGTCTCTTAAGCTGGGGTTTCCAGGGATTCTTTCAATGTGTTGTTTTGTTCCATTTTTTATAATTCCAAGTGCACCTATTACCACTGGTATTATTCTTGTTTTCAATTTCCACATTTTTTCTATTTCAATTTCCAGGTCTTTGTATTTTGATAGTTTTTCAAATTCCTTGGTTGCTATGTTACAATCCGCTGGACAAGCCATATCAATTAGTAGGCAAGTTTTTTCTTTCTGGTTTTTGACAATGATGTCCGGCCTATTTGCTTCAATTTTTCTGTCTGTGTGGATGGTATAATCCCATAGAATGGTGACATCTTCTATTTCTGTAACCGGGGCTGGCCGATGTTCATACCAGTGTTTGCTTACACATTTTCCAAAGTGTTTGCACATTGTCCAGTGTAAGTATTGCCCCACTCTATCGTGACGATTTTTATATTCATTTGGGGCAAGTATAGAACATCCTGAGATTAGATGGTCTATTGTTTCTTGGTATTTGTCACAGAACCTGCATTTTGGATCCACATTATTATGTATGATATTTGCCTGAAAATTCCTAGTGAAAAGACTCTGGTCTTGCGCTGCAAGAATAAAGCCTTCAGTTTCAGACTTTAATCCAGATGCTCGTAACCATCGATGAGTATTAACTTTATCAACATTGGGTTTATTTGCACGTTCTGGATATTGGCCATGCAGAGGTTTGTCTTGCCAGCGTTGTTTCATCTGTTCAAGGGCTTTATCCTTGGCTTTTTTTTTTTCATATCTTTTGCTGCAATAGTTGGTTCTTGGCTTCTGTTTTGATTTACTACAGAATCTACTAAATGTAAATGTTGTTTGTATTTACTGCCTTCTTTTATTATTGAATATTTTTCTTTCTGTTTTCATGTTGTTTCACTAATTTTATCATCCAGTCATTTGTTGTTTCCATGTGTTAGTAAGCCAATAGTTGTTGTCTTGTATGACAATTCTAGCTGAATAAGACCTCTTCCACCTTCTTTACGGGGTATGTATAGACGGTCTACATCAGCCTTTTGGATGATGCATCTTATACTTAGAAAGAAGCTTTCTTGTTTTAGAATCCATTTGTCTGATGTCATTTAGAGTCCAGTTCAAGATGTTGAAACTATATTGGACCACTGGGATGGCAAGGTTATTAATGGCCATAATTCTGTTCTGAGAATTCAATTCAGTTTTTAATACCAGTCGTACCCTTCTATAGTACTCTTTACGCACTATTTCTTTCATTTTCTTATGGTGAATTCCTTCACTCTCATTTTTACACCTAGGTACTTATAAGCTTCTCCTTGTTCTAAATCTTTTATTGTTACAGCAGGGTCTAAACTAATAGAGGAAGTTTGTTGTAGCGATCCTCGTAAAACTGTAGCTTTAGCACATTTATCCAAATTGAATTTCATTCCAATGTCTTCACTGAAGCATTTTACAGTTTGCAGAAGACCTTCCAGCTCATTGTCATTCCTAGCATACAATTTTAAGTCATCCATGTAAAATAGATGGTTTATTTTCTTTTGAGCTATTTTGTAACCGCATTCTGTCTTGTTAAGTTGGCTGGTTAATGCTATAAGTGATATGCAAAATAATAAAGGAGACAAAGAGTCACCTTGAAATATTCCTCTATTGATGTTTATTTCGCCAGACTTATAGGTTCCATTTTTATGATTGAGGTAAAGTGTAGTTTTCCATATCGACATACATTGTTTGATGAAATTGATGATAACGGGTGATACCTTGTACATACTTAAAGACTTTAAGATCCAGGAATGTGGTACACTATCGAATGCTTTACGATAATCTATCCAGGCAATACTAAGATTTTTTTTTTCCACGGAAGCAGTTTTCCAGGATCATCCTATTAATAAGTAATTGGTCTTTACATCCGTAGCAGCCTCGTTTGCACCCTTTTTGTTCAAGTGGTAGTATGTCATTTCTTTCCAAGAAGAAATATGTCTGTTTTGTTAAAATAGATGTTAACAGTTTGTATGTTGTTGGAAGACATGTAATTGGTCTATAGTTTTTCGGAATATTTGTGTCACTATTTTTGGGTAGAAGAAAGGTAACTCCTTTGGTCATCCATGCAGGAATTTTAGTTGGATCGGTAACCATTTCTTGAAGTTCTTTGGCGAGTTTTTTGTGTGCTGTATTTAAATAATATAGCCAGAAGTTAGAATTTTATCTATTCCTGAGATTTCCAGTTGTGTGCTTTTTTCAGTGCACATTTAACATCTTCTTCTGTGATTCCCGCCCATGTCTGTTCTGGTTTATTTTTCATTCGTTCTAACTCTTGCGCAATCCAATCTGCCTCTTCGTTGTGTTCTTTAGGGCAAGCCCATATTTTTCCCCAGAACTGTATAACTTCTTCCATTTTAGGGGACTGTCACTTCAATTCTTTGTTTACCTATTTCCCTGTAAAATTTCTTTTTTGCATCGGTTTGAAAGATCTTGTTCTGTCTATAGAATCTTGATCTTTTCTCGTAGCGTCTTATTCTTTGAGCCTTCAGTTGTATTGTTTGCTTTATTTTTTTTTTAGTTGATAGGACTTCATTTTCATTCCTGATATTGTATTTTCTTTCGACTCTTCTGCCTTTTCTAGTTCTTACATTTACCCTCTTGCTAGTTCATCGAGTACTGATAATTCACTTCTAAGGTGTTCAATTTCTTTTTCTATTTTTTCTTTTCCAAGGTGGATCTTCATGTCTGTGAGACTGCCTTTTTTTTTACTTTGATGTTCAGTTTATTTGTTGCTGCTATTGCTGATGCATATATTGCTTCATTGAGATTTATATGAGTGTCTTCTTCATCCAGAATCAATTTGAGTGCTGCATTATAGAGCTTAATAGTTTTGAGGTTATGCTTTGTTGGTTGTAATTTTGGGAGTTGTTCTCGTTCCTCCATTGCAATATTCTGTATCTGACTTATATGGCTCATGATTTCATCCTTGGCTTCTTGTATATTAATCTTGTTTTCTGTGAAATAATTCTGTTCGATGAATTTTGAACTCGTTTTATTACCGTCTTGTGACTGACTAAGATCATACCTTTCCAACATTTCTAAATTTTCAGCATTATCTTCACAGTGATTTGTGTGTATTTCGGTTTTTTCATTATGACCTGAGGCTTGTGTGATGTTATTACTTTTTTTTTCCGATTCCGGTTCCTTTTCATGTTTTGTTGGTTCATCTATTCTTGTTGCAATTCTTTTTATTTCATTAATTTCAGCCTCTGTCAATCGGTTATTTCGCATGATGTCCCTTCTTACATTGGCTAGTTTATTTTTGTCTATGTACTTTCTAATTGTTTGCCCAACCTTCTCTCGCCAAATGTCATATGTTTGGCGAGTGATGTTTTTCTGAGGTTTGAGTAACGCTTCATGGAATGCAGTCATAACAACTTTGTACTCCTCACGAGACCATTTTATTTTTTCTTTCCTTAAATTTACGGTTATGGATCTAGCTGGAGAATTTACAGGACCATCATTAGGATTATCCTGGTTGTGGGGACCTGAAGATTCATTCTTTGTGTAGGAGTTTGTTCCTATGGCAGATTTTTTCGACCTCAGGTAGGTTCCTCCTGAAGGACGGGCTCCCTGTTTATCCACTGGAAGAGCCATACTGACGTTTTGTTTCTATTTTTAATTTTCATATTAATCCCACGAGTGACGCACGGGTCCAAAAGTCCACCCAAAGTTGCCCGGCACGTTGAGTAACGGTCTTTACAGACAGGGTTCCGAAGCCTGTAGGGGATCGTTCGCGACCTCATAACGCAGTAGCC
>CAHIKZ030000223.1:515000-530000 GCA_903632075.3 Acanthosepion pharaonis | reverse complement strand
AAAGCAAATGCAAGAAGGATAAAGTCCTTCAGAGGACAAAAAGCGTCGTTTAAGAAAAGTTTAGTTTTTCTCTTTAATCTTATTTTTCTTTACAGATATACTCTGTTTGAAATTTTAGACATACTGACATGCATATACATATAGATACAGACACACAGAGTAATTAGTCAGCAATTTTCCTTCAAACATGTCTTATTAATGAGTACATACATTTTGTGTCATTATTGCCCAAATGTCGAAATCATATGACATTGCAGTTAAAGGCTCCAAAAATACGCGATTGATACCATTTGGGACGATTGATATTATTATTACATTCATACAGACGAACTATTTTTTTCTATTATCGTAGTGATTTTCACTTTTCGACCGATATGCTCTCTGCCCTTTCTCGAATATCTGTGACAATCAATAAAAAAACCCTTTATATAATCCATGAATGTATGTCGTATTTTGGACAGTCACTCGGAAGACTATCCGATTCTCTCTTTCTCTCTCTCTCTCTCTCTCTATATATATATATATATATATATATATATATATATATATATACAAGCAAAAGGATATTGGTCAGAGTAGAATCAAACCAGAAAAGAGCAGTATGAAAATTGTTCAATATACAGGTGAAAAAATAGAGTAAACGCGAAAAAAATAACACGTGGAACGTTTAACTTTAAAAATCAGGAAGTCAGTTGAATACCATGGTTTCAATCTTACGGTGTCTTCAGGCGATTTTTATCAAATAAACGCTTAACGTTTTATTTAAAAAAAAAACAACCAAAAACAAAAAAAACAAAAAACAACAAACATACAAACTAATGAACGCTATATTATTATTTTCAAAAAATAAATAAACAAACGCACGACGTTGGGTGTAATAGAAAATGAGGAGGAGGATGTGACGAAGAAGAAGAAGAAGAAGAAGAAGAAGAAAAAGAGCAAGGGTATTTAAATGTATAGGTCGGTGGAAGGGTGGCTAACTGAAATATACATTACTTTTTTCATCCAACCTCATATGTGTGTAAGAGGAATTTTATAATATGTAAGCGGGGATTTAAGACTTCGGTTTTGTGGTTTAAATGGTTCTTTGGATAAAATAAATACTTAAGAAGCAGAGATTCAACTGACCTCCTGATTTCTGAAGTATATATATATATATATATATATATATATATATATATATATATATATATATAATTATTTATTTAAAATATTTAGAACATAAACATGTTATAAAATAACTACAAAAATAGCCATTTTGTTTCAACACTCCCGGTGTCTTATCAAGTGATGATGTTGAATGCAAGTATATATATATATATATATATATATATATATATATATATGAGAGAGAGAGAGGGGGTGAGAGACAGAGAGTGAAAGAGAGAGACATCCAGACAGACAGACACTGACTGAGAGAAAGAGAGAAGAGAGAAAGACAGAAAAATAATGAGAAAACCAAAGATATAAAGAGAGAGAGAGAGAGAAGAGAGAGGAGAGAAAAGAGAGAGAGAGAGAGAGAGAGAGAGAGAGAGAGAGAGAGACACTGACTGAGAGAAAGAGAGAAGAGAGAAAGACAGAAAATAATGAGAAAACAAAGATATATATATATATATATATATATATATATATATATATATATAGAGAGAGAGAGAGAGAGAGAGAGAGAGAGAGAGAGTGGAATTCCAGTGGTATGCCCTACTGGATGAAATTGAGCATTGTTCATCAAGCATCAGAATGTTTCCCAATTCGAAACCTAAACCATTTTGCAAATAAATTGAAACAAAA
Organism: Acanthosepion pharaonis; assembly: GCA_903632075.3. Lineage (NCBI taxonomy): Eukaryota > Metazoa > Mollusca > Cephalopoda > Sepiida > Sepiidae > Acanthosepion > Acanthosepion pharaonis. The sequence goes on along the minus strand of CAHIKZ030000223.1, from coordinate 528,212 downwards.
CCGATAATCCCGTTATTATTTGCTTTTTCGTATTTTCCCAACGAAACATCACACAGTGCACATGTTCGTATGTCCATTTCACGAAGTCTTTTCTTACTGGTTGACCCCAAATTCTCGATTGGATTTAAATCGAGAGAGTTTCCGGGTTACTCTGTAGTACTTTGATTCGTTCACTGGGAAAGCTTGCCAGAGTGTTTTTGCAGCATTACAATTTTCGTATGCTTCCTTGGAGTAACGTCCATCGCGGACAATGACCGTAGGGCAACTAATCGACAGTCGAGACAAAAGTGTCTGGGCGTGAAGAAAATCAGTCACGGATGACGCAATATCTTTCAAGGCCAAACAAATTTCATCATACACCCCGAAAATAAATTCATATTGCTGAACATTACTGCAAATGATTTAATGTAAGGAAAAAAAAAAAAGAAATCGATTACACCCTGTCATTCCAGTGGGTTAAAACTGATCGTACAGAGAAACTAAAGCTTTTTTTTCAGTTAATTTGCGCAAGGGTGTAGACGGTAAAACAGCGGACTTCTCGCTACAGAAACAAAAATGAACAGGGATTTTTTTTTCAAATGAATTTATTATAGACAATAGATAATAGTTTGTAATCGTTTGAAGATCGATTTATATTTTCGGGAAAAAAGAGTTTATTTCTGATAGTCTACATTGTTTTCGAAAGAAAAAATTATCAGTAAGTGGCCTTCGACGTTGATTTCCATTTGTGTGTGTGTATGTCTGTGTGTGTGTGTGTGTGTGCGTGTGTGTCTCTGTGTGTGTGTGTCTGTCTGTCTATCTGTCTGTGTGTGTGTGTCTGTGTGTGTGTGTATGCCTGTGTGTCTGTCTGTCTGTGTGTGTGTGTGTGTGTGTGTGTGTGTGTGTGTGTGTGTGTGTGTGTGTGTGTGTGTGTGTGTGTGTTTATCAAAGCAGTATCTTTTTTTTGTTTTTTTTATCTTGCCAGAATCAATTTCACCGGACAAAGAGATCAATTTTGTCGGCAAAATTTGACCTATTGAATAATGATTGCTTAGTTACAAGTATCCAGACATTATAGAATTAAAACAACAACAACAAAAAAAAAAAATAGAAATTAATATAGTATAGAATCACTTCGAAAATACCATTGTTATTTAAGCAATAAGATAAAAACCTACAACAGTGATTCTACACAGATACAAAAGATTTTGACAGTAAACTCTTTTAAATAATACTAGTGTAATAAGAAAATATGTCATATAAATACTGAAAGATCGCAAAATAAACCATTTGAAAAGAGAATAACTTTTGATCAGGCAAAATATCAACCGATTTGATGGAATGAGAGGCCCAAATCTATTCGCTTGTTCGAAGATAAACTATGTTTTACGAGAAATTATATAAAAACAAATTTTAGGTTTGGCTTTATTTTGTTTTAAGGCATATCAACATCTAAAGTGGTTATTTAATGCCGACAAGATGTTTAGGATAGGTTCGTATGAATAGAATATGTATTCATTGTAAGAAATCAGTTTGTAGATTAGGTTTCATTAACGTAGTTTTGTGAAGAGACTTTTTATCGCGAGTCAAATATATTGCTATTAATACTTATTGCTAGTAATACTTTTTTTTTTTAATTTATTGCTGGTAATCTTTTTCGAAAATATTTTACGTGTATTTTTACTAGAAAAATTTATTTTTATAATTTCACAGTATTTTGGCCCCAGTTAATGGGTTAACTATTTGCCTATAGCTGGGAACCTAACAGGTGCTAACTTCATTTCTTACCTCCATAAAACAGCCTCATTCAGTAACACTCTACCTTGAGTGGCTCTTAAGTGTAGATCTGACCGTTATCTTTCCTACATATCTTCATAAACTGCACTTCGTACCGTCTCCTCGTATGCTCATACCACAATCTCATTCAGTAACCCTCTACCTTCAGTTGCTTTTAACCTCTTCAAGTCTAGGTTTGACAGCTATCTTTCCTATATATCGTCAAAAACTGAACTTCTTTCCTCACCCCCCCCCCTTACGCTTATGCAACAACATCATTCTGTGACACTCTACCTTGAGTTTTTCTTTAGTCTTGTTTTGGGGGGAACGTTATTAAAAATAATAATATTATTTCAATCTCTAAACACGGCATTTGATTTAAAATTATATGTATTCACATAGATATAAAACACTATTTTACTGCTGACATTTCAAAATATAGACGTTATAAAGTTTCGCCTATGTTGTCAGATTTGTAAGCGCGTTCGAGTTCGCCATCTTGTAATTTTCTTCTTCATTTTATACAAAAGCGATAGAGGAAAGCAAACTAAAGAACTAGATCGTTTAAATTGATACCACTTAGAGGGTTATCGAAAATTGTACTTATTCTTTTTACGCCCTAATCTAGCAGTAACTCGAAAAAATCAAATCAAATGCTAAATGTCAGGAACGAATATCTTGTCTTTGGAAGCAAAATATAAGATATAAAAAGTATTGTTTTAGTCAATACGTACCAAATAAAAAGATTTTTTTTTTAAATTTCGTTAAATGTAACTGCTATAAATTCTAAAACAACTATGCGCCTCATACATGAATAGTATTTCAAGAATTTCACAGCTGAAATTAGCGCTGCTTATTATACACGAGTATATATATTATAGACGAATACTTAAAATAAACCTGGTTAGTAAATTCATCAAGAACACTTTTTCTCTAATGATCAGTGTAGTGTTATATAGGCAGGTAATAAAGTCACAACACTTTGGGTCAAGTGATTTTAGATCAACCAACCAACGCTTTTATCCAGTGGATCACGTCTGCTTGGGTCGTGTGTTCAATACCTGGCTACAGCAGAGAGAACAAAAACTTAGAGTGTTGTGTTAACAAGAGGAATTAACTAAAACTGAGATATCTAAAGGCATGGCCCCGTGGAATTAAAATATTATAAACCGGGAACAAAATAAAGAGTTCCCTTCGACCCCACCCCTGACTAACAAAAACTGAATGAGAGATAAGAGTACAACGGTTGATACGTTGTGAATGTTTCAATAATAATGAAGACAACAGTCTGAACAATATAGTGCAAATAATAATTTTATATATATATTTTTTATATTTTATATATATATATATATATATATATATATATATATATATATATATATATATGACCCAGACAAACCTACCCAGATTTCACTTAAACGGATCATCAGGAAAGCCGGCTTTCTCTGGGCTTCAAACCTGTATCTGTGAGATTTTTTTCGACAGACTTTCATGTTTCTAGCTCTTTCTTTTTTTAAAACCTTTTTTCCTCGAGATTGATTTGATTATTGGCAAATCAAAATTCGAGGGCTTTTTCGAAAACAGTATATATATATATATATATATATATATATATATATATATATATATATAAAGTAAAAGCATTTTATTAACATGTGGTCCGACATTTTGTGTTTCTCGTGAAATGGAAAAGACATTTTGTGCTTTTGCTTCGAGATATATACAATATTTGTTCAACAATGTTATGTGTCCGCCTCTTTATTTATTTAATAATCTCCTGATTCCACTAATCCAAGATGGAATTTCATTACTCATGTTACAAGGTCTTGTTTTTATTCCCATCCTAACTTTCATACATGGATATTTTCTCAGCTGTTCACAGAATCCAATTTTTATTTACAAGCACGTAGCCTAATTCACGCGGTACTTGTCATTAGGGGAGGTAACCTTGTGTGCAAAACAACTATATCCGTGTGACTAACTGATCTACAGAATTCAATTTATTCAAAATTTCCAGGTATTTTTTTTTTCCAATTTGAATTTTCAAATTAATTAAATTCTTATTTAATGACTGAATATTCAACTTGTGAGTCACAAGACTATGAAATACTCGTTGAAATTTCCCTACTGAATTAAATATTTCAGCTTAACAACTTTCACAAACTATTGCATAGAACAACCATATGAATTAAAGCAACATAATATTTCTCGAAGATTGAAGGTTGAAAACGCAATCTAAAAGTAGGGCAGAGTATTGCTAGACAGGGGAATGTCTTTGGTAACAAACGTGATATATATTCATCTTTACGGCAGTGAATGTTGGACGATTTCTTCAAAGATGAAGAAAAGACTCGAGGCGATGGAGAAAGGTGCTATGGATATCATAGACCGAGCGTGTGAGCAAAAATGAAGTCTTAGAGAGATTGCAAACAAGGAGTAGGCTTATATTTAACATCAGGAAGAGGCAGCTGAAGTTTCTGGGACACATATAAGGAAGAAGGACCTGGAGAATCTGATACTCATGGGCCAAATAGAGGGGAAAAGAGACAAAGGAAACCGACTAATGGCATACCTAGTGGGTTTGAGATTGTGGATGACAGAGTGTGGTCTGGGGATAAATGGCAGAGTGAAAGAACTTATTAAGAGTTGAAAAGGATAGAGGGAGGTCGAGAGCCATTATCGCCTACGTCATGAAACGACATAAAAACAAAAGAATAATTGACAAAGTTCTCTATTTCACTGAAGCAGTTATTAAACTCATGAGAGCGTTATCGACTCCTTTATACACTTTTCTTTATTTTTTCCTTTCTTTTTATTATGTATACTTACTTTATCTTCACTAAACCCAAATGGCGTCTCTGATATAAATTGTCTTACATCTTTCGCGATCAAAACGTTATGGTTTATTATTTATCTGAGGTAATGGCAGGGCGTAGTGTCCGTGCTAACTAACAGTGGAACGAGCACAAATATAATATGATTAATGCTGTTATTACCTTCTTCATATTCTCCATCACTTCCCTAAATATTCCACCAGTTTACAGCCATGATGTTGCTTGGACGGTCTTATGTCTTTCTCGGGGTGCCATTTTTTTACAGTAAGTTTCTTTTGCTAAGTATTCTTTCGGGATCATTCACAGTAGTCTAAGGATTGTTAGTGATATAAACTTCATTTTTCCATATACAGTTATCTACTCTGTTAAAAAAAAAAAAAAACTCACCAGCATTTTATTCTATTTTATTTTTTATCACTGGTATTCTGGAACATCGACATCTAATACGTTCCATGTTTTATCGTCCTTCTCCAAGATAATAAAAGTTGGTCTTCTTTCTATCGATTCGCTAATACAAACAGTCACGAAATATTGTTGCTGTTCCGTTGCTGATCGTATCGTTTTTGTCACTGCGAGAGTCTCCGCAGTATTTGTCGACTAATACACAAACGTTTCACTATCACGCTAATTCTAGAAAGTCAAGTCAGATGTCTTTTCTCCAGGAGAAGGGTTTTCTTTTAATAGATAGAAAGTGCATATGATAATTATTGTCTAATTGCATTGTCCCAGCCAGGAAATTGTGCTGAATATTTTTCATTAACGGAGAATATATAAACTATGATCGCATTGTAAACATATAACCAACGTGTCTATTATTCGCCTTGTATAATTTTAGAGGGAGAAACTCCTTTTTAAAAAAGAAAATCACGCCACAACATGCTTATTTTTCCATTTTTACCTTCATCTGACTCTATCAATAAAATTGTTTTCAGAAGTACTATATGTTTCTAACAAACTCTACGGCAGTTTGTTTTTATTTTTCATGGCTGATAATTTTTTCTATAATTTAATCTATTCTATTTTTTTAAAAAAATAACGTATTTGTAAAGAAATCGACAGCAATTCCGATCATCGAGTCAATGCGAACGATCCTTTCCTTGGTTGCATTCTATGTGCTTCGCCAGGACTGTATACACGTTTGAATTCAGAGTTTTCCTTTTCTTAGACCACCTGCATCCCAGTACTATAGAAACCAATCTCTCCTACTATTTACCCATAACAGAGAGGAGAAGTGTTGGATTCATGCCTTCCTCCAGGTTGTTACCACGTAATGACCTCTTCTAGCTTTCGAACTTGGCTCTCCGATTCCACAGTCAGAGCCACAATTCAATACTGTAGTGTGTCTCTCAATGTTTAGTATATTCTTGAATTATTTCGAAATGTCTTTGTTTTCGATTATATGACATTGTGAATACAAGAATGACATGGATATGGCATGGAAAGGATTAAATGATAAAGTAATAAAGATGTAACCGATAACTGCTAAAAACAAGGGGTACCTGATGATGATCTATGTTTCCTATAATAACATCTATAAAAATAAAGTTGAGAAAAAGAGTTCAAAATAATTTTGACAATGAAAAGTGTCTCTTTTCACTAGGAGAAGGGTTTTCTTGTAATAGATAGAACGTGCATATGATAATCATTGGCTAATTGCAGTGTCCCAGTCAGGAAATTGTGCTGACTACTTTTCATTAACGTAAAATATATAAAATATGATCGCATTATAAACATATAACCAACGTGTCTATTATTCTCCCTGAATAATTTCATTCTATTAGAGGATATACCCAACTAGCTAAGACTTAGTAAGTGACAATTATTTATTGATTGATTTATTTAACGGCTTATCAAATTCTTTATGGTTCATTTAATGCAAATTTAATTTTCTTGGGACATTTGATGTAATTAAAAATTAAAATATGTTATTCTGCTTTCACAATATAATACATGGCAGATGCTACTCAGCATTTGTGCATATACATGTTTGTGTGGACATAATTATTATAGGGGATGATGTGTTTTTGATAGGTTTTAATTATGGATTCGAAGTAAAATAATGATCAGCTTATAAAAAGTTATATTTTCGAATACAGAAAATGTCGGATAATATATGGCTTAATGTCACGAAAGTGTTTTTTCGTGTTGGTTGTTGATTTTGTTTAACGACATATCAATATCTCTGCGGGTTATTTAATGCTGAAATGTAAATAACTTGAATAATTTTATGATTTCAACTAAGTATATTTTGAACGTAATTTTATTCCTTCAACTAAACTATATTACTGATAATGTTGGATAAGACTTCTGTGGTTATTGGTCCTCGTTCGATGGTATTCCTTCGAAGGGTGGGCAAGATGGCGTCTCCATGAAGGGACGAGCCTCGCGAAACGGAATGGCTCTTGCAGCGTGTCTCACTGGCGTTAGTGCGAGGTAATGATTTCTCCATCATATGTGGCTGGCAGAGGATGACAAAAAGGACCATGTTGTTCATAGATACTTTGTTCAAATAATTTTTTTGTCTCTATGCGTACTAATAAGCATTTTCTCCGTAACAAGTGCCGAGTTCGAAATACCTTCTTAGGCAGCGCACCTCTTTTTTAACATAAAAATGAATTCCTGGCAATTTTACTAAGAATGTATTTCTATATTTTCATATTGTTTTGTTTGAGTTTCACTATTTGCCCAGTTGCTCCAAACCCGGGTGAGGGATGACTTGGGAATAAAAGCAATTAAAAAGTGGTCAACGCTCCTCAAAATATGTAATCTACCGATTAGAGGCCATGCGGACGGATCTAGTTTATCTTCATACCCAAGACTTATGAAGTGAAAAACATTTAAGTAAATATTAATCGAAAGGTACAGTATGCTACATACACATCAAGTAACAAGAACATAGATTTAGGTAGACTACTTAAATACGAATTATCCTTAAGCAAAACGAACTCTATTTTCTGTAAATACGATGGTAAACCAAAGATTATCCGCACTTTTTTCTTCATGCTGTTATAGTGTAAACATGGCGGATCCGTTTGCAGTGTGCATCAAGGAGGAACAAAGGGTAAACAGAAATCTTTTATCAATAATTAATCTTATAATAACAGCTCTTGTGATATCACTGGCCTTTTCAATTCAACCAGAGCAGATTATAGCAGATAAAGCATTGCCTGAGCGCTTCTAGTTAACTGGCAGACATGTGTTTAATCCATTCGTTTTTTGGGTGGAAAACGTCCCATATTAAGTGGAACGTTGAACTGGCTACAAATAATTAATAGATAATTATCTGGTTTCTGATCGCAAGTGTAGCGGCAGGTGACTAATTTAATCCCGTACATAGAATAAAGAATTGAAACTGAAATAATCAACAGCTGGATAATGCCTGGATTACGCAAGCCAAACGGTTTGACACTAACAACTAAGGTGTAGATATGAGTCTAAAGAAATATCTGTGTGGTAATATTATTCTCGTCTGAAAGAGTTCTTTTCAGTATTTACTTTGGCTCATTTAAAATTTATTTTTATTACTATTGCTATATTCGAATAATATGTAAATGCCAAAAAAAGAAGAATCTGCAATGATGTTGGACTTGATATGGCACCTCGGTTCCGACACTTTCCTGCCGCCGTAACATACTTTCCATGTCTATAAATATTGCCTGATGAGCTTTCCTCTTTGGTCCCTAGATTTTACGAATTTAAGAGCAGTACTAGATTGGCCTCCTGCTTTCGTCAAATCAATGTGGGAATGGCGAGATGTAACCGTAGGTTCTATGCTATCAGTTTCTCCTCTCACACTTCACGCTTGTAGAACACTCTTCCAGCACCTTTCTTTCCAGTGGATTTAAATCTTCAACAATTTAAATGCAATGCCAATTGCTATCTTCTGCCTTATTAATTTCTGTTATTCTATTCTTCACACCATTTAATAAAGTTGTTCTTGTATTTTTGACACTCAGTAAATAATTGCGTTGTATTGTTTTTTTTATTTTATTGCGTTTCTTGGGGTGATAAGAGTTAAAAAAAATCATGGCACGTGGAACTAGAACAGTCTACCCCATTGAGCGAAATAAAGGATCCAGATCGACATTGCAACCACCTGAAGAAGGCCAGAGCGTACAATGGCCGGAACGTTGTAATAAATGTGGGTACAAAGATGAGGACAATAGTCCGAATAATGTAAATAGTGTACTAATGTGTATGTCCTAATCCTCATAAATACGTTGAAAACTATTGTAAGTGGGGGCAATAAGCTGTCTACTGTGGAAGGGTGAGCTGTCAGCGTGCAAAGCTCTTGCCGTGTCGAACTCTCTGCCCAAAGGCAGAAAGTAACCCGGACGAGGCTATACCGAGGAGGTAGACAAATATCCGATCTTGCGTATTCGGGGTCTACGGGTAATTTTTGCCCGAGCCCACTGGCTCGGATTTCATCACATTAAATTTGGCCATGTGTCGCATCGTGCCTCATGGGGAAGCAGGTAAATATCGTAATATGCTGTCTAAGTAGTTCTTCACTAGCAGTGGTTTACATAATTCACGCCGCTGGCGACTATCGTATATTGTTGATGTTATAAAGATTACCATTTCATTTCCAACATCCGTTTTGCCTATTTCTCATTCAGTATCCTTTTCTAGGTTACAACAGATAGATAGATGAATAGATAGATAGATAGATAGATAGATAGATAGATATGAACAGGCTAGCATAGATAGATATGAACAGACTGGGATAGATAGATAGATAGATAGATAGATAGATAGATAGATAGATAGATATGAACAGGCTAGAATAGATAGATAGATAGATAGATAGATAGATAGATAGATAGATAGATAGATAGATATGAACAGGCTAGAATAGAGAGATATGAACACACTGGGATAGATAGATAGATAGATAGATAGATAGATAGATAGATAGATAGATAGATATGAACAGACTGGGATAGATAGATAGATAGATAGATAGATAGATAGATAGATATGAACCGACTGGAATAGTGTTATATACCGCAACTATGAATACTAATGTCCCAATCCTCATAAATACGTTGGACACTATTGTAAGTGGGGGTTAATATGCTGTCTAAGTAGTCAACCACTAGCAGTGGTTTACATATTTCACGCTGGTGGTGTGTATTGTACTTTGTTGATGTTTTTATAACATTTCAATTCCAGCCACTGTTTTCTCATTCAGTAACCCTTACAACAATTAGACATCAATTTATGGCAAAGCAAATATGAAATATTATTAATGGATGTATTCCAACTTTTATCGTAGTTGAAGCCGACATAAGAACTTAATGTATCGGCTTTTTTAAACTAATTGCCTGTTGACTACACTGCACGTTAATTCTCACATTTGGCTTGGGTCAGTCACTGTTAAAACGAAGTAAAAGTATTTCCTCTTCTTAAGATATTCTTTAAAAATATTCTCTCAAACTCAGTAACCCCTTGAAATTTAAGGGCTTTATTACCTTACTTGGGTTGAAATCTTAAAAAAAGCAACCACTACCTATTAGTGAAAACATTAATGTACCATAGACTGACTGAGTTTGATAAAATGCAACTGTCTATAATGGGAAACTTTGCAAGGTGGAATAATTGTATATTAACCACAAGCGATAAGGTCTGGTTCCTGAGCTCATATACAAAGCCACAATGTTGATTTTCAAGCATGGTTTAAATCCATTATTATCAGTCAAAGTGAAAATAAACTAACAACGACTAAAAACAAATTATTTAAAATGGTTAAAGAATTAACGTAAAACGCTTGGTTCAATGGACAATACGGACAATTTCTGCACTCCCACCAAACGGAAAAAATATGAGGATGTTGGAAACAATTAAATAAACAATTCAATTTTCCTTGCCGGTCATGTTCAAGGAAATATCTTCTCTACTTCTGGTGCCATACCTGTATCAATGTATTATGGTATTACGAAGATTTATTGCCCGCAGCATGAAAAGACCTGACGGTCGAAACCAAGGTTGTGTGCGGTTACATAAGGTGTTTTGACCCTTTATTATATTTGCTTGTCCTGCATGTCTTTCTTCAAGGCAGCAGCATCGAATACATTTTGATATACGTCAGTATTGTTGTACGGTATTGTTTTTCCTCGCCGGTAAGAAATCTCTGAGTTTCATACATAAACCAATAATCTGGAGCTCTTTTATTATTCATCAAGTACTCTGTCATTAGCAGAAGCATTCAATGTTTATATATATATATATATATATGTAGCTATATATCTGTTGTAACCTAGAAAAGGATACTGAATGAGGAATTGGCAAAAATGTCCAATTGTTAGATTAAGTTTTGAACCGTTTATCTTAGAAATGATTAAACATATCTTACTTAAATCCTCTGAAGTTATCAAAACGCTATTGGACTCAATTCTGAACAATAATAATGTATTTAGTTCTGAGTTGAAAAGATGATCCCTTTTTCTTGATGTGACATCCTGATCCAGTTTTTCTCTCTATTCTTCCCGCTTTTTTAAACTTATTCCCCGTTCTCTTCATGGTCTTGAATGTACTTGGAATAGGAAGCCAGAGTATGAATGTTCGTACAATTACTGAAGCCTTGAATAATCTTTTTCCTCACACCAATGCTCATTTGGGAAGATATAGTGTGTCTGATATAAAACGATATTAATTTGTTCTCTTTTTAAAGTGTTTTTCAGTGATTCTTCCGAAGAATAGTGTCAAGATGATGAAATGTCTTATTTGAAAACCTCGAAAAAAGGAACATAGTTTAGTGTTTTTTTTAGATATACAACTTTTTTGAGTTGGACAATTTTGCTGTTACGCCCTGTATAGATGTGTATGTGTACGTGTATAGTTTACTGCTACCAGCAATCAGAAATATTTCTCCTCCCGATGATGGCCATTTTTGGGCGGAAACTAGTCGAGGAATCTAAATGAAATAATAATAATAATAAAACGAAAGAATATTAATCTACAACCCAGTGCGTCTGAAGATTTTAATTTTGTAATTTTTTATTGTTCAATATATATATATATATATATATATATATATATATATATATATATATATATATATATTTATGTTATAAATAGATTTGAAGAATTTTTTCCAAGCGGAACTTACTCCTCACTAATGGAATACGAAAAGAATGATGATAGTTTCTCCCTGTGATTGTGGCTTGGCGGTGCCCAGCTACCATGCTTGGGGCTGATAGTACAAAAGATTGTAGTTCGTCAGAAGGCTTGTCATTTAAATACCGATCGAATAGCGAGAGACATGTGACATTTCGTCTGTGGGAAAGGTGGATAAGAATCCTTTATCCTTTATTGAGACAGTTAAGCAATACTCCATTTTGGGTCTGAGCTGATTTTTTTTTTACAGATAGAGTATAACAGAAGGAGCCAGGTACTTACTGGAGCAGTAAAATGAACCAAACACTTTTCTTGCATCTTTAGCGACAGATCATATATAAGTTCCACTTGAGATCTGGAGAGAGCTTGAGTCCCAACAGATGTTCAAATCAAGGAGCCTCATTAAAGTAAGACGCATCCATCATGAAAGTGATCGTCTATCAGTTATGGTGGAATGTCACTAGTCATATTTTGGATGTATTGAATTTTACAAGCCATTTCATCGCCCATATTTTAGCGCTGTTTTTGAAATATTTTCAGTCACAACTCACTTTTAGAATTACTTTTTTGGATATTCAAGTTTTTCCTTCCATCATGTTAAGCTATTAGTATTTCACGGATCTACTAATGCCTAATGAAAGCTTTGCGATTGGGGAAAAAAACGGAAGATATTTCTTCTCTCATTTCAAGCACCGCCATGAATATTTTATTTTTTACTTTGTCGTCGGAAAGCCAAATTTGTATCTATTTATAACTGTCTGTTCATTCACTTTCCAGTTCCCTAAAAAAAAACTCAAAGATTTTTAAATTAAACCAAACTAAGCAATGTAAAACTTTAAAAAAAAAAACGCACATACAACAAATGAATCTACAATTAAGGAGATACTCAAACCATCAGAAAGAAAAAAAATCTACCATTTCTTCATCAACAAGACACCCAGACGGAACAACGCAATACCAGGTCGTTCCACTTCACCCTCTCAATTAGCGGACCTTATCTTTCGAAGCTGTTTGGCACTGTGTCTCCATCTCTAGTCAGAACGTCGCATAAAATACGAACCACGTAAGTATTAATCACTGGTTTCCATTATCCTTGGGCAGCGTTTCTTTGTTTGTTCCAAATATGGATTCGTAATTTTGGCCTAACAAGGAAGGCGGTGAGAATTTACTAAAAGTTATAAACAAGGAGAAAAAAAATTGTTTGCGTCACAAATTGTAACGAAAATAAGGTGATGAATAGGTGCAGGGCAAAAATATGCAAATCATTAGATGGGAGAGATCAAGAAAGAAATGAATGGCCACGTAGGAAGAAAAAAGAGACAAGATGAAAAACTATTCTTAGACAAAACGCGTAGTCTAAGTTTTATTTTTCCTTTCCAGATAAACTCAAACTGAAAAATTTAATATATATATATATATATATATATATATATATATATATATATATATATTCGGAAAAGTAAAACATTATTACACCTATATAAAAAAAAGACGCATATTT
>CAHIKZ030000223.1:460000-512500 GCA_903632075.3 Acanthosepion pharaonis | reverse complement strand
TTTACTTTGTTTCTGACGAAATTTTCCTGTGTCTTAATCCTCTGCTTATATTTTGGAAGGCATATTTCGCTATCGCAATTCACCTTCGGTTTTCGGTGTCACACTTTCTGCCAGTTGTTAAAACACTTGCCAGTTATTTAAATTGGTGTACCTGTAAGTTAAATGTGTAATTAGCATGTTGGGATGCTCCTTTACCTGAGAAGAATACACTCTGTGTTACAAGTGATGTTCAGTGCTTTCATTTCGATTTCCCTTATTGCCTTCTATGTGTTCATGTGTCTGTTATCAATATTGTGTCATCTGTATGTCTACTGTTCTTAACATTGTGAGCGTCAAAAATGAATCCTGGTATTACTATATTTTGTTATTACGCCCTTTTCTATTTTTGTGTATTTACTAAATTCTTTTCCACTACCTGTGCTGGCTGTTGGCTCTCAATATGTTCTGGATTATTCTAATATCCTTCCCACATAAATCAAGCTTAATTATGTACTTTATTAAACGCCTATTTTAATAATGCATAAAACATATCCTTTTGAATGTTTACTGTTATTTCTAATATTGTTCTGTGTATAAATGTCACATTCTTTTGTCCCAGTGTCTGTAACAAAATCGAACTGTTCTTTCCCTCTCTCCGTTCTTATTCTGCAGAGCTTTTTATTCGTCAGGATTTCGAGGATTATTATTTCCTTTTTATGTGGCAGAGTATACGTGAAGATCGATTCGTTAATATGATTTTGTAAATGGATAGTAGAACTGGGAATGAGGAAGCGTTTTAAAAATACCAGCATTTCTCAGAGTTACGATGGGCAGGAGGTTTTGGAGATCGTTCTGTTGAGAAACGGTACACACGGCAGAATAAGTGGGGAATATTTGTACGATGATTTAGCGCATTTTCGTTTGTCTAAAACACATTCTACTTTTCTAAAACACCTTTTATCTATAAATCCAAGTAAAGAATCAGCAATTTCATTGATCCTAACCTGGCATCTAACTTTCAGATACTTTTTCACCGCCTTAATAGAACTTCCCTGCGTCTCTTCTATTAGTATTTTCATCGTAATTATTCTGACGTGCTCTACTTTATGGTTCCCATGCAATGAATATAAGCGCAGTACTAAGCAGGTGGCAATGTCTCATGATTTTACATTGGGTTATATTCCGTGCTAATAGGAGTATATACTTGAAAAACAAGGTGGAAAAATAAGTAAAGGTTTATTGTAATGTGACACCATTTAGGGAAGCAAAGAAAAGGAAGAAAAGAAGGGAAAGAAAAGAAATTTTGATAGTGACAAATGGTGAAAGGTATCATTGCCATTGTCGAAAATTCTAAATAGATAAAAAATAACTGTGTCGTGGTGGCGGACTTATATTATCGGGAATAGATAACAGCCACTTGGTGCTGGCGAAAATTCCAGATCGGCTAGCTAAACTCCGGCACAGAATAGATAAACATTTAACTGTGTCACGGGAATGCACTGACAACACACGAGCTGAAAAAAAAGAAAACAAAGAAAATAGGTTAAGTCTTTGTCGAGGGAAAGATATCGTTGGACAAGGTCTGGGTTGTGTTAGAATCTGGCGATAATAGCGAAACTATTTTATCGGAAAAGTTGGCGGTGTTTTGATGATTGACGAAGTCCAGATGAAAGTGACCTTGGGATAGGAATTGAGATTATCACACTACGGGTCGCATTGTTCTGTTGGCGGCCAGAGAAAAGAGAGAATAGAAAAGAAAAGAAAGAAAGGAAATAGAAAAAAAAGAAAAAAATGGAGATAGTTCTTTTTTTTTGAGCACGATATTTTGAGCAAGAAACAAGACTAGTCTGGTCACGCCCACATTGTTGATCGGCCATTGGATGAATGTTAACGAGAGCCAGGCGGAGGTGATCATGTGATGCAGGGGGGATGCCTGCTACTACTCCCTAAAGAGGATAGGTATAAGATGTTACTGCGAAGAAGTAGGAAAATCGTTGATGCCATCTGAAGGTAGGGGTAAGTGACGACTTTCAAAAATGGAAATAATAAATTTTTCCTGACTGAAAACAAAAGAAGGGGATTGTGGATTTGGAATTATCAAGGAACCTCAAACCCAAACAAAGCCCACCCCGGTTTTGGACGGCGTCCATATAAGCAAAGTCGCAGCAAGCGAAAATCAGTTTTCCCAGTTGAGTTTGGTTGGAGTTCCAGTTTTCCACAGTCTCCAGTGCGCAGTTGAAGTGGACCTCGCAGAGCTGACTTGTAAGATTCGCGCAACTTTCGAACTCAATCTTCAATCCAATAACAATTTATTTTTGAAGAGCGACTTAGATTCATACCACCAAAACAAGTTTTACGACTATCGCCTGAAGACACACCAAGAACCAGTTTCTTAAAGAACAGACAACTTAAGATGTTAAAACTCACCTAAAGAAACAACGTGTCACGAATCCATATAGCGGGTCGGGAGATAGACGCAGTCCTATGTATCCAGCAACCAGATATAAAGTATTGTTATCCTTTTTTTTAATACCTTGAACTTTTGAGTTATTATTTTATTTTATTTTACACATATTTGTGCGATACCACCCTTATTTGAACTCAACTTGCATTACGGCCCCACCGACTGATTGATTTCGTCTGCCTAAGATCAATTCACAACGTGGGTAGGCGAACTGGAGATCAAAGCAGTTACTTCGGTAACCAGACGTTGGAAGCGAGTTGGGAACGATGAGACTGATATCGGATCTGACCAGATTCCCATCCGAATTACCAAAAGGTTAGAACCTCACATTTGGGTGCCGCGACCAATACCAAGCCAGTTGGTCGTCACAGGACGGGACAACACGACTGACGCAGACACGCGGACGTCACGTTTGGAGCAGCGACACCCGAACGAAGCAGCGAGGAACGAGCAAGGTTGGGGGACGTCACAGTAAGAACCAGTACAATAAGAATAAAGGTAACATTTATGCATCGGGTCGTCGCATGTCAATCCAGTAGTGAATGCGGGATCCTCTCTGCCTTCGGGCAGAGGGTTAGACAGTACAGTTGAAAAGATTTTAGCTAGACTATGGAGGACAACCTGACGCCGTCACATGTGGCACAAGGCCGAATTTAATGTTGGAATCACGAGCCCGTAAACTCGGCCAAAAACTCCCCGTAGAACCCGCATAAACGGGATCGGGTCTGTCTACCTCCCCGAACGTGACTCTGCTCTTCAGCATAGCCACGTACGGGTTCCTCTGACGCAGAGTGTTCGACCAGCACATCTGAAAAATTTCAGCTGGAGTATCTAGCAACGGCCCCACGCAGTCACTTGTGGCACAAGGCCGAATTTAATGTGGGGTTGCCTAGCACGTAGGCTCGGCCAAAAATCCCTAAGACCCCGCATAAACGGGGCCGAGTAGCTGATTTCCACGACGAGCCTCTGCCGTTCGGCCTAGCCTCGTCCGGATTCCACTCTGCTCGGAGGCAGATTGTTCCAGCAGGACAGCTGAAAAGATTTCAGCTGGAATATTTTGGAAACCGCCCCACACGGTCGGATGTGACACAAGGCCGAATTTAATGTAGGGTATCCGATCCCGTAGGCTCGGGCAAAAATTTCCCTGTAGACCCCGTAAAAAAGGCTCGGGTCGGATCGGATTGGGTCGGGTCGGTCTACCATCCCAGACGTGACTCTGTCCTTTGAAATAGCCCCGTTTAGTTTCCTCTCTACCCGAAGGCACAGAAATCAACCGTATAGATGAAAAGAATTCAGCTGGAATATTTAACACCGACCACGAATGTTGTATGTGACACAAGGCCGAGTTTATTGTGGGCTCTCTCTAGTCCAAAAATATTCCCTTCGAACCTGTATAAACGGTTTCAGGGTCGGTCCACCTACCTGATCGAGACTAGGCTTTTCGGCAGAGCCTCGTCCGGGTTTCTCTCTGCTCGGAAGCAGAGAGTTCAACCGAACAGCTAAAAAGATTTCAGCTGGACTCTGTAGTCCGTTGACTTACAGAGGCTTATAATAATTTCTGACCTATAGCGTAGTCACTCATGGGGGTTACACGTTATTCGATTTTGTCACATTGGAAATGCTGAGATGTAACCGTAAGTTTTATGCTAACACTTTCTTTTATCGCACTTATTGCTTGTGGAAATCTCTTCCATCTGTTTGCTTTTCAGTCAATCTTTGATCATCAAATATTTTAACGAATTTTCAATCGTTATCTTCTGTCTACATGATTTCTGATTTTTGAATTTTTCTCTCTCTTTAATAAGGTTCTTTTTTTTTCTCTCACTATCTAGCAACCCCCCCACGAGGGTTGCATGTGGCACAAGGCCGAGTTTTTACGTGGGTTTCCCGAGCCCGTACGCTCGGCCAGAAAATGCCCGTATAACCCGTATAAACGAGATCGGGTTGGACATTCTCCCCGAACGAGATTCTGCCCTTCGGCGGAGCCTCGTCCGGGTTCCTTTCTGCTCAGAGGCAGAAAGTTCGACCGTCAAGTCGAGAAACTCGGCTTGATTTTTTTTCTCTCAGTACCCTCCAATGCGTGTTACTAGCTTTGTTGCTTTGCTTGGGGTGATAAGAGTTTAAATAAATCAAAACTATGGGGATATACTCTATTGATAATTCCAGGACAAATGCTCCATTCTCAAGTTCCAACGCTTCAGATTTTTATTAGTAGAAGTTGAATTCACGGAGTTTCCTCAGGTTCCAGATTTAATAATTGTTTCACATTGGCCTTTTTTGGAAGAACTGCTAACTTGTAGAACATACTCCAGCAAGGATTCTCTCCTGAACACCTGATCTTTTCAAGTCAAGGTTTATCTTTCCCTCTTATTATCATATTAATTCATAGTAATCCTTATCACCTTAACTTTTATTCAGTTACCGGAACTCATTGTACAACAACATTTAATTGTATCCTTCTATCTTGAGTAGTTCTCAGCTGATTGCTAGAGAGTTTCACTTGGGTGAAATATAGTAACATCTATTTTTTTGAAACGGGACTGTAAACTATTCGACGTGTCACCTGAATATTATATGCCTTCATTCGTCACATAGAATTCAAATGATAAAAAACAATTTTTTTCATTTACTGTTGTATTGTTCTTTTCTTCTGGGGTTCTCGTGGGCGACGGTGTTGATTCACGCATATGTTGCTTTCTTCTTTCTATTAACTTCCGGCCGGGGGATCGCTAGTTGGTTTTCGGGGAAGTAAAATAAGAACTTAAACAAAGGGGATTTTTAAACTTACTACTTTATTAAACAAGGGTATATTTTTAACTAGCCAGTGGGGTCGCTCTATCATTCTTACTGGAGAGCAAGTTCCCCGAGACATGAAATAAACATGTTTGATCTCTTGGATGTTGATGTAAGGGAATAACCTGTTACCCCCATGAGTGACTACACTATTGGTAGTAACTACGTACAAGTAACTGTAAGTCAACGGACTACGGAGATTACCTGGAATCTTTTCCAGCTGTGCTGGTCAAACTCTCTGTCTCCGAGCAGAGAGGATCCCCAGACGAGGCTATGCTGAAGGACAGAGGCTCGTCTCGCGAAACAGCTAACTGACCCCGTTTTATACGTGGTCTAGGGAATTTTTGGCTGAACCTAAGGACTCTGATGCCCCACATTAAACTCAGCTTTGTGCAACATCTAATCGTGTGGGGAGGTTAGTAAATACATTAGCTGGGATTTTTCTAGATGTGCTGTCGAACTCTCTGCCTTCAGGCCGAGAGGAATCTGAACAAGGCTATACCGAAGGGCAGTGTCTAGTGCGGGGAGGCAGACAGACACGAACCTGTTTATGCGGATTCTACGGGGAACATTTGCCCGAGTCTCCAGGCTCGGATGTCCCACGTTAAACACGGCCTTGTGCCATATATAACCTCGTAGGGGGCTAGTAAATATTGACTAGCTGGGATCTGTTACTCAGCACTTAGCTGTTGTCGATCTCTTTGTCTTCGGGAAGAGAGGAACCCGGTCGAGTCTATGAAGAAGGGCAGAGTCTCGTCTTTGGGAGGTAGACAGACCTGGACCCGTTTATATGGCGTTTACGGGAAAATTTTTCCCCTGCCTACGGACTCGGACTGCCCCACATTAAATCCGGCCTTGGGCCACATCCTACCCCGTTGGGAGGTTAGTAAATATTACTAGGTGGGGTCTGTCGAGTACGACTCAGACTTACGCAAGAACTACCGATATTCCAATAGTAGCACTCACTACTGGATTGACTTGCGACAACCTTGTGCATAACTGCTACCTTTATTTTTATGGCAGTGGTGGTTTTACAATAAAAATTTACTTATTTTATCCACCTTGTTTTTCAAGTATATATTCTTATTAGCACGGAATATAACGGATGTGTAAAAGCTTACTTCTCGAAAACTCTTTCTCTCTCTGTAACCTTCCCACGCCAGTTTTATACAATCAAAAAATAGATCCATTGTTTTGTCTACCATCTAACCTTAAGATCAACATTAGGCAGTCAGAGGAAAATACAATTAAAAATAATAGATTTCTAGACGATTATTTAACATCACGACGTTGTCTTTCTCTCTCTCTCTCTCTCTCTCTCTCTCTCTCTCTCTCTCTCTCTCGACATTTCTTTTGCAATAGAATTTATTTTTTTGAGATAAAGCGACAGGTTTTCGTCGAAGCGATCGCATCTGAGGATCGCGATTGCTATCCTCTCTGCATATTCCCTTCCGCATCTCTGGTGACGGAGATGGCTATGTAGTCCCAGCCTTCTCCGGATGTGTCGTGTTCGCAGGAGTCACAGAGGAGTGTGCGTAGAGGACGCAGCTGGATAAGTCGAGCCCTGCTGACAGCACGTCCCAGATTCTCTTCATGATGCTCCTATGCAAGAAAATTCCGATTTGCAGCAGAGGTTTTCCAGGTCTCAGTGCCGACGTTGTCCTGTGTCAGGGATGTTTTCAACTTATCCCTGAAGCGTCGTTTTGGGCCTCTAAGTAACGCTACAGGTTTTCATGATCATGAAAACGGAAACTGAAGTCTGACTATTTAAATCTGTATTCTTTGCTCCAGTCCAAGTATATATGATTTCAGCTCTTGGCTATCTCAATTAATGTAATGCATATGACTTCGCTTAAAATTTGACATACGGCTTATAACCGGAACGCGGTTTCCTATACAGTACGGCTGGAAGCCAATAAACCAAAGTAACAGGAAACAATCAAGATATCTTTCGAATATCAAGCAAAAGGTCGTAATTGCTTTCTCTTTCTTTTCTTATTTTCTCTTGTTGAAAATGTGATGAAATTCTGATTGCGTAATCTGGAAATGAAAATAAGGGAAACTTTAGAAATGCTCTCATCAGGAATAGGAGGAAATTGAGTCCGGATGGTGAAGGGGGGAATCTTTAGAGGGGATTAGGCTTGGGAAGAGAGAGAGAGAGGGAGAGAGAGATAGAGAGACAGAGAGAGGGAGATATATATATATAGAGAGAGAGAGACAGAGAATGCTGGTTTTCTCATTTCATTTTCTCACCCTGAAGATGAAGCCAGTCGGGTTTCAGTTTATTTATTGGTTGCATTTAGAAAGTTAGAATGAGAAAAATAACAAGTAGAAAGTAGAAAAAGAATGCGTGAAAAATAGGCAAAGTGCAAGAAATGAAAAGTTTGTAGAATTGATGACGTATTATGATATATGCATTGAAGTAATCGATAAAACGAAACGGGGTTATCAAAACGAATCCATGATTGGTAAATGTAAAATAAATAAGTGGAACGATGTAATAGGGAATAAAAACGAGGAAATATTAGAGAAACTGAAAAAGAAAGAAAGGAATGAAAAAGAAAGAAGCAAAGAAAGAAATAAAGAAAGAAAATAAAGAAGTAAAGAAAGAAAGAAAAAAGACATAGACATGAATAAATGTAAGAAAGAAAGAAAGAAAGAAAGAAAGAAAGAAAGAACAAATAAGAGATAAAATGAAATATGAAATATGGCGAAGAAATTTAAAAGTCAGTGTAAATAAGAAGAAATGAGAGACAGAATGGGTAGAGAAAGATGAAAGAGGGAAAGGAAGAGTATATGAAGAAAGAAAGAAAGAAAGAAAGGGTAGAGAAAGATGCAAGAGGGAAAGGACGATTATATGAAGAAGAAAGAAAGAAAGGGTAGAGAAAGATGCAAGAGGGAAAGGAAGAGTATATGAAGAAAGAAAGAAAGAAAGAAAGGGTAGAGAAAGAAGAAAGAGGGAACGGAAGAGTACGTGAAGAAGAAAAGAGAAAGAAAAGGTATAGAAAGAAGAAAGAGGGAAAAGGAAAACAACAGAAAGTAGAAAGAGGGAAAGGAACCGTACAGATCGAACAAAGAGAGAAAAGATGTGCATAAAAAGAAAAAAAAAGAGAGATATAGGAATTGTACGGAAAGAAGAAAGAGAGAAAGGAGGAGTACAGAATAAAAAAAGAATAAATGAAGATTGTAGATTGATGATTAAACGAAACTGGAGGACGAAAACTAAAACAAACCTGGAAGAGGAAGATTAACTCAAAATTGGAGGAGGAAAACTAAAACAAAGCTGGAAGAAGATTACTTAAACCAAATTGGAGGATGACTCAAACAAACCTAAAAGAGAAAGAATGTGCCATGCTGGATACACGCTAGGGCGATAATGTATCGTTCGATACATGACTGACGAGGCAGGTGTTTTTTTTTTCCCGCAGTAGGTTGCTATTTTGTCTTCGGTAGACAAGTTGCCAATCAAGGTTATATAATCCAGTAAGTCCTTCTATTTAGCCATAATTGGTGGGGAAAGAAGAGGATTCATACATTTCCCAAGGGTTATTAGCACTTAATGAATGTAAAAGATTTGACTGGAATTCGAACTCGTCTGTTCGATTCCTCAGTCCGAGTTGTTGTCCATTAATCTACCGTAAACCAAACCTAATTGGAGGAAGAATACTAAAATAAAGCTAGAGGAGGAAGACGAAAATAGAATTGGAGGCGGAAGACTAAAACAAAGCTGGAGGAAAAAAAGACTAAAATAAAGTTGCTGGAGGAAGAAGAAAAGATAAAAAAAGGCGGGAGGCGAAACGAAAAATGTTCGGGCATTCTAAAACAAACAAAAAGCGAACTAACTGTAAGCTGAAACAAAAGAAATGATGTAGAAAGAATAGGAAATAATAATAAATAAAAAAAGTAAAAAGAAACAAGAAATTAATGATGAGTAAATAAACGCAGAGAAAAAGGTTTGCTGAATAAGAGAGAAAAACTCAAAATCGAAACGAGGTATTGAAGGATCGAAAATAAAAATTAAATAAAGCTGGCCATAAGCAAATACAGCAAAAATAAACAAGAAAAAAAAACAGAATTTCTATTAGTTTCAATATTTTCAATATTTAATTTTTAGTAACTGCTAATATGAAATCCTCATTTTGATGAACGGCAAGATATGAAAAAAATCATTACATATATATATATATATATATATATATATATATATATATATATATATATATATATATATATATATATGTGTGTGTGTGTTCGTGAATGTTTTGCTTGAGAGAAATCTATATTGAAACACTTGCATAAGCGATTTAACCACGGACACACATTTCTTATAATAATCTTTTTTTCTATGAGAATTTTTCACTGTATAATTATAATTGTGTCCAATATAGTGCCGCGTAATTAGTTTCTAGCTTTAGAAAGAGTTTTGAATTATTATTATTTGATCAGGGACTCATACAATTGCCTCGATTTTGAGGTGGGTGTTTATGGATGTGTGGTCGCTTTTAGCCACCGTATTATTAGTTTCTTTCAAAACTATGCGGAGTGAAAACCTCATAAACAATATAAACTAAGCATTAATAGATTCACACACATACTTACATACAGACATCTACACACACAGAGGGAGAGAGAGAAAAGCATACGCTAACATTTTATTCAAAGAATATCCAGCACATTAGATAAAGATCAAGCTAAGATTACCGGAAACATACGAGATTGTTTTCCTTATGTTCCATGTATAATGCGCACTTGAGACTTCTTTTAAACTCACGGTTGACTTTGACGTAAAACTACTTACAATACCTGATTTTACTGCAGAAGAATGGTTACGGGACAGTAATACAGACTGTTCTTCCGAGGCTGTGACTGTTCGCAGATCCTGCCGAACACTCTGCCTTTAGGTAGAGAGGAACCCGGACGAGGCTGTGACGTAGGGCAGAGTTTCGTTCTGGGGGGTAGACAGACCCGAACCCGTTTATGCGGGTCTACGGGGAGTTTTTTTTTTTTTTTTTTTGCCATAGATTGTTGACTTTTGCCGTATAAGTATAGCTTCAAGTACCATAAGTCTGTTTTTAGAGAAAATGAGATTGTGATATATCTTCTAGTTCGCAGTTATATTCATAACTAATATTATTCTTATATGCAGGTGAAGAATTTAAAGATATATTTAATAATTAATTTGCTTGTTCAGAAACAGTTGACCATATGTATCCGGTTGCGCGGTATTGCCACGCAGTGAATTTAAAACTTGGTACGACAGAGAGGGCCAATATATGCACTGCAAAATCTGCAACTTTTACAGAAAGGAAACTGCAAGAAATTGGAATGAAAACCACACAGACCCAGGTATATAGATAAAACCTTTAACAATTTTATGCGACTTTACACACAGACTAGAATTCTAAAAATAATAAAAGCATTATTAATAAAAAATAAAATAAACATATCAACTATGAGGATGGCCAAAATGTGTTGACCGTATTTGGAAAATAAAACATTCCTATAACTCTAAAAATGTCCATAAAACAACTCATATATTCAGTTAAAAGTCAAAATAAAATCATCCTTGATAATGGCTAAAATTATAGCCGAAATAGCTCGGACATACAAAACATTCGGAGACAATATCTACATAAGTCCAGAAAAGAAGGAAATTATGAGAACACAAGAAAAATATTAAAAATCTTCACAGCAGTATCTTGTCAGCTGTTTTTAATAAAACATGTATAAAATAGGAATTGCTGCCCAAATACGCATACAGAGCTGTTCGATAAAAGTGACACCTTATCCTTTGAATTTAGCTCAACTTTCGTTTCATCAGAGAAGAGAACATTCTTCCAGCCTTCTACGGTGACATTTTTGCTTATTAGCGGCTTAAACCTTCGTGTACAAGATTTGTAGCCTTGTTCTAACAAGATTTGTAACCTTGTTCTGACGGACTGTTGAAAAGGCAAGGCTAACAACTTGCTCTTCGCTTAGACGGGCTGCAATTTCTTGGCTAGTTATAGTCCTAGTCTTCGCAACTTGTCTCTTGATTACCCTGCCAGTTCTATCATCAATCTTTTTCTTTCCTCCCCTTGTTCCTTGGAGCAGGAGTGGCATCATTACGTGCCCAAAGAACTCGAGAGACAGTTGATTGCGAGGTTATAGCAATTTCTGCAATTTCTCTTGTAGACTTGCCTGCTTTTGCGAGGGCAATAATAGATGCCTTGTGTGGTTCCGATGCGTGTTTTTAAACTTTCATCTGGTTAGTGACTTGAGTGGCTATTTCAATCTGTTTTTATACTGTATGAGGCTTTCTGGAATATTCTAGAATACTCTAGATTTAATTTAAGCTGTTATAGAATTCTCAAGAATATTGTTCTGTGTGTATTGTAAAATAGTTTTCAATATTTTGTCAAAAGCTCTTTAAATTTATCAGTTTAATAAATAGAATGCGATATCGGAGTCACTTTTTTTAGCACAAAGTTTCTTTTTACTGAATCTCATTTATATCCAAATTTATAATTATCAATAGAATATTTTGGGTGAATAATTTTTTTTTCCCTAGGTGGTCTGTAATGGGTCTTTATATTAGTAAGAGTAAAAATTACTTTAACCCCAAAACAATTGACAAAAAATATATTTAGTAAAAAAAATCAGGTGAATCACTTTTATCGAACAACACTGTATATGCGTGTGCGTGTTTATGTGTGAGTGCGTTTGTACATATATATATATATATATATATATATACAAAGTATGTGTATATAGGGGTATGTAAAGTGGCAGACAGTCACAATGCCGTTTTGATTTCTGTGTCCACACATTCTGCATAGATAAACTTTATTTCTCCGATTTAAAGCACTATTCGTCCATTAATATGCTATTTGAAACAATATATATATATATATATATATATATATATATATATATATATATATATATATATATATATGTATGTATATATATGTGTGTGTGTGTGTGTGTGTGTATGTGTTCGTCCGCATATGTGGAAGTGTGGGTGTGTCTGTTGGTTTATCACGGGGAGTTGATAAAGAGAAGGACAGGCAGAGATTGAACTTGCTGGAGGAAGTTGTAAAGTGAATGCAACTATGATTATGAATGTTTTATTTAATATGTTTATTCTGATTGCGTCCCTGTTTACAGTTATATGCATCCGCCAAAACCTCTGGATATATTTGATATTAATAAATCGCGTACACGCACAAATATATATATATATATATATATATATATATATATATATATATATATATATATATATTTGAAATTTGCTTCTATGCATGTATGCATGTTTTGTTTGCTTGAAGTCTTGGGATTTGAAAAAGCGAGGAAACAAACGAACGGAAAATTTCGATCATCATTATCAATGATTTTGGCTATGACGTTCTTGGCAATAACAAGAGCTTTCATAATTGTCACTGCGAAATCGCGAAAATAATTTTACTCCGAGATTGCAAAGCAACCGGGAGGCTATCACCCATACACCCCAACTTATACACATATACATACACAAACACACACAAATACATACATACACACACACCTACACACATATATATATATATATATATATATATATAGAGAGAGAGAGAGAGAGAGAAAGAGAGTGAAGGAGAGAGATATGCATGCATGCGTATATAGGTATGTATGTGTATATAGGTATGTATGGAATTGAGATCCGAAATAGTTTTCCATTCGCAGCAACCGATGAAATGAAAAGAAATGAAAGCCGAGAAAAATATATAAAAATGAGAGTGTGTTTGCGCGCCTGCGCGTGCCTGTGTAGCTATATGCGTCTTTGTGTGTGTGTGTGTGTTTGTGTGTGTGTATGTGTGTGTGTGTGCGTCTTTGTGTGTGCGTGTGTGTTTCTGTGTATGTGTTTCTAAATATGCCTCTATATTTCTGTCTATCGATCATGTATAGATGCTTTTTGGATGTGTACAGGCGTCATATATGTTGTGATGCATATTTAAGATAATGGAAGTTATTTCTGAATATTGTTTTGTTTCTTTTATTTATTTTTTTTTCAATTTAAAATGTTGATTTATTTCTTTATGCCCAAGGGATACAAAGTTTTACTGCATTGTTAATCTGAATCCGCTTTAACAATCGATTTTTAAAACATGCTCCGCCAAACACAAGAGACATTCCATTTCAGCATCTTTTTCTCTGTGTGTCGTGCCTCACGAGGGAACGGGTTTTGAAGAGGTTTCTACCTACTTGTAAAAGCTTATATAATTCGGGTTACGATTTTATTCAGTTATTCTTTACCATTTATTTGCAAAGACCTGGACGATCACCACTCTCCTCATCATCTTGTTTTCTTTTTGATTTTGATTATTTGCTGTAGTTATCTTTGTGGACGTGCGAGTGATGTAAATGATATTTCGAATTCCAGATGAGTTCGTTATATTCAACGCAAATAGCCTTGAGAAAGGATTCGGTCCATCTATGCTCCCCAAAGCAATGGGGTTATATAACAAGAGAGACGGGCCTCTTTAGCCTTGGTTAGCAACTAGTCTAAAAGAAGAAAAACTCTTAATTAAAAACTGTAAAAGCAAACCACTTGTTGCTTTTTGGCAAGGCATAGCCCCCGGAATTTGAATGCTGAATGCGAACAATGGTAGAATCTATCAAACGAGATTTATGGCATCGACCTGCAATATAGCCATATAAAAAATCCTCCACAGTGGATAATTGATGATACTTAATTATTCCGAGTTAAACTGTATGAATGTAGCGCCCTGTGTCGCATAATGTATGCATAACCGTAACCCCTCTAGTGACACACGCAAACAGCACCCAGTAGAAGCTTGTCAGCCCTAGGGGCGTCACTAGGGGCGATCAGGATAGTTACAGGTAATTTTTTATCATTTCCAATACTTTTTGTCACGTTCATGCAAGCTACGTAGCGTATTCACCGTTTCCTTCTGCTTCGATTGCCTGTACAAACACGTGGGCCTAATCAGATGAGAACAGATACGACTATATTCAGGTTCAAACTCTTCCCGCTCTTTTGAACAAAGGAGCTTTATCCCTTGTTTTCTGTTTAGTATTGGGTTTCCGTTCCTTCTTATTTCACCTCTATATTCCTAAAGTCTGCGCCTGAACCCTGAAATCTTATTCACTAATATATATATTTTTTAACTGTCGGAGATTATCACGATTCTGGGGAAGCCATGTGTTCGATTTAAGATTCTAGCGAGCTGGATTCATTTATTATGTCACTAGCAATACTATCTAGCACATATTCCTCTCAAACATGTGAATGGTACCAAGGGTTAACTGGAATGGTTTTTGATTCACTCTTTTATTCGAATATTTTACAGTGCATGTGAATGGTACCAATATATGCATGGTACTATCTAGCACATATGCCTCTCAAGCTAGGGTTTTTTTTCCAAACATGACTTTTTCTAGCCGGAGATAGTTTCTATATCTGGGAAGATATACCTTCAAAAGAAGGTGTCGTCATCGGCTTGTAAGTTGCAACACGTGTCAACTCGTGTCACTTGAATCCATGCAGTAGATGGACTGACTGATCCTTTTTGTGACTCTGTAAAGTTACGTCACAAAGCGATGGTCACGTGACGTACTTTCTAGAACAAAGCGAGATTTTTCTATCCCGATAACTTTTTAAGCATATCGGCCATGTGCGTCGATTTATGCTTGCATTTTTTATTAAATATCACAAGGAGCGGTGAAATCTGTCTCTTCAGAAACTCTCGCAATTGCTGCGAGAAAGTTCTGGAAAATGGAAATGTAGCTATACATATATATATATATGACATCATACATTACAAAATGGACAAAATCCGACAATTATTTTAAAACATTTTCTGTTTAAAGGTTTTATACATAAAATATTTCAGTAAATTCTCTGCTTTATAATAAACAGTATTAGCAACATTTACCGGCCTGAATGTGCGAGAAATTGTCATAGACGCTCCTCAGTAGCTAAATTGGCATAGCACGTCAGGCTATATAACGGTGCCGTTCAGGATACAGGTTCGATTCCTGTCGTAGGACACATATTTTCTACGAAAATTTATCGGACATATAGGCGGGTAAATGTTGTTAATATTGTGTATTATAAATAGAGCATTCGCTTAAATATTTGTATCTATAAAAGTAACCTATACACAGAAAATTTCTTAATATATATATATATATATATATATATATATATATATATATATATATATATATATATAGAAAGAGAGAGAGATAGAGAGAGAGACAGAAAGAGACAGAAAGAGACAGAGAGAGACAGAGATTTAATGTGCTGGTTAAGAAAATTTGAGGAGTAAAAAGCTAACAAAACAATAACAATATTGGCAATAAAATTGATACTTCTTATATATTAGCGATTTGATTAAAAAGAAACACGAAAGATTTTAAAGTCGGTGTTTTCGGACACGCCTGTTTTCTTTTTCAACGAGATGAGAAGTAAGCAAAGCAGTAAGAGTATGAATTTCAACTTTAAATTCATACGCTTCGTGTATTAATTTAGCCAAAAGGCTCATAGACAGGGAATTTGAAAAGTCTCTATTTTATGATTGCGTAGCCAGCCAATGACATTTCCTTTTGGTTAAAGGAACAAGTCTACTATGCTAAACCAAGACTTGAAGTGCGAATACAAGAAATTATCTCTTGCACACCATAAGCGTTACTGATGAACCTAGTAGAGGCGATTCCTGTGCAGCTAGAGAAGCTGGTAGCGAAATCCTGTGTCCATATCGATTTTAAAATAAAACCACATAATAAAAATGTTCTTCTCACATCCATTCATTGTAAAAAATATATTTAAGGTATCATAAATATTTTAAAATAGGGTATTACTTTTCAATCACTATTTCAATATTATCAATGTTATGTCCCAAAAAATGTTCATTTTGTTGGCTATTTATTCTACATATGTTATTAGTCAGCATATCAATTCTACATATCATATGTGTGAACCATCTTTGGATTTAATAATAATAATAATAATATAATAATAATAATAATAATAATAATATATATATATATATATATATATATATATATATATATATATATATATATAAGCAGCATATTTTCATTCAGACATGTTTGATCAAAATAATTTAAATGTATTATGTCTACTTGTTTTATTTTTTAATCCTTTTCAAGTTCATGAATTAATATCTTGGCGGATGTAGATAATTGATAAAAAACATTCTTTCAAATAATTTTTATTTTCACAATTACTTTCAGTCGCATCTGACGC
Source organism: Acanthosepion pharaonis (assembly GCA_903632075.3). NCBI lineage: Eukaryota > Metazoa > Mollusca > Cephalopoda > Sepiida > Sepiidae > Acanthosepion > Acanthosepion pharaonis. Next base: position 496,007 of record CAHIKZ030000223.1, on the reverse strand, counting down.
CATCTTCAGTGGGCTAATATATCTATGGATGTGTTATGCGTTAACACTGTTAATTCTTTTAAATGTACGTTCACGTGAAAAGTAAGCCTTTTTATGAAGGATGAAAACATTAATAATGACTTTCTTCATTATATCTTTGATGGAAAAATAAAACGATCTATTTGGAATAATAGCATAAATAAAAATGAACATCATAATTCCTCAAAAAACTATGAACATATAAGCTAATATACCGTAATCAAATGCATTATAACTATAAGCAGGGGAGAATATGCTAAACGATTCATAACAATTGCTAGATTTCCTACTGATCCAAGTAAAAAAATAAAATTAATTATAGATTTTACGAACCAGTATCTGTCTATTTTTCTGAGAGGAGGTATTATGTACACTATTTACATTTTTCAGACTATTGTCCTCATCATTGTCGCCATATTTATTACAACGTTTCGGCCGTTGTACTCTCCAGACTTCTTGAGGTGGTTAGAATGTCGAACTGAACTCTGTATTTAGCTCACTGGGGTAGACTGTTCTAGTTCCACGTGCCATGTTTAATGAATGTCAGTTATCAGTTATCTCCTGTTATTTTGCCTCTCCAAGTTCTCCAGTGCTGGGACCCTAACATTTGCTGCCGACCACGGCTCATGGTGGACCTGTGAAGACCAGAAATTAAGTGGTGGTTCCACTCACCTCAAAGCCTCCTGATTAGATTCATTGTTGTTGGACGTATTTTATCGTCTTACGCTGGGCGCGGATGTAGTTTATCGTCATAATCAGGACGGGATTTTTTTTTTTTTTTTTAATAATGGTAGTATTTATTTTTTCAGAAAATATATTGATACATATATTTTTTTTTAATTGTATTTCTGGTATTTTAAATATAAAATCTATTTTTACACTTTCATATCGACCACAGTTTTTGGGGTTTACGATTTGCAAAAAGCACGGAACATAACCGATCCTACCATCCGAAATCTGGGAAAAACTGCAATTTTCACGCTCCTCAAAACAACCTTATCAGAGACATTGCTGCCGGATATAGCTTAAGTTGGTGTGGTTGTGTGAAAGTTGATGCATGTATGGGTGAGTACGCACATGGCTGTGTGTCAAAGTGAGTGTGTTTGCGTTTGAGACAGCGCCAATGCGCAGGGACACATATATAAGTGCTGAGTTAATATAGTATCATTGTTAACAACGGGCGCAGAAATATTTCTGAAGTCAGTTTCAATTGCATGTCTAATTTTGATATAATTCTTGTAAATTTTCGGCAGCACTTTCAGACTTATGAGACGATGTTGGCGTTCAAAATGGTTAAGGGCTGATTCCGAAATACCGGATCTCCAACTTCCATCTCACACATATTAACCCACTTATCACAAGACACATGTCGATACCGAAAAAAGACAGAAATGATCATCATTCACGAGAGATTTATTATCCAAATTCTTTCAAACCGTTGAACCATCGATGATCTCCAGTGTATGGATCGAATGATATGAATAGCATCCAAATTGTGTCTATTTTTGTCACGTCAGTGTGCTATATCTTATTTAGGGACAAACTCAAAGAAACACGCGCAGACTCACACGCACGCACTCACAGACGCCCACACACACACACACACACACACACACACATATATATATATATATATATATATATATATATATATATATATATATCAGTTAGATATTTACGTCACATTAGTTAAATTCTATAATACCAACTTTGAGTTAGCACTGATTCATATACATACATACATATATATATATATATATATATATATATATATATATATATATATATATATATATATATATATATATATATAATTGAATGATAGCTCAATGATGGTGTTACTGAAGTGAACGAATGTAGCGTAAATATTTAAAAACTAATCTAGCCTAGAAAAAGAACATGATTACCCGTAATGTAACAGGTATTCTGTGTATATATAATTGGCATGCTTTAGAAACATTTATATATATATATATATATATACAGAAAAACAGAGAGGGAGAAAGGGGAAAAATTGATAAACATTTTGACAATGATAAACAGTCAATGATAAATAGGTAGGTAGATAACAAACTAATACTAATAGACAGGCAGATAGATGGATAGATAAATATATATATATATATATATATATATATATATACAGAGAGAGAGAGAGAGAGAGAGAGAGTAAGAGAGAGAGATAACAGACAAATGCAGATAGATAGATGCATATATAGAAACAGAGACACAGTCAGATAGACAGAAATGTAATATAATGTTCTTCACGTGTGAAACATATTTAGTTGATCACAATTCCCACACACACAAAAATATATAAATATATAAAGAAAATGTGTCAGAGAGTGACGTTCAACGCTGTGTTGAGAGAATACACACACGCACGCTCATTGCTATATTATATATATATATATATATATATATATATATATATATATATATATATATATATATATATATATATGTGTGTGTGTGTGTGTGTGTGTGTGTGTGCGTGTGTGTGTCTATGTGTATAAACGAGAGAGAGAGAGAGAGAGAGAGAGAGAGAGCGACCGACAAGTCCTTCCAAACTCATTTTGTTGACATTGGTGCTGTGGTTAATATAGACTTTTATTGGATTTTAGTTTACAGCCCAAACATTTTTCAATCAACATTGACATAGACTGTTTTGCTAACTGAAGTCATTTTTCTTTACTAATTAACTCATAGATGGGCGTAGAACCATTTTATTTTCACTTTTTACAACGATACTGATGAACATGATAGCAGCGACCTCCGCCAGATTTTGAACTCTGCATTCCCGAACCAGCTTCCCACTACCATTAACATTTCTTCTTTTTTCTATCCCTTGTCTATACTGGAGATCGAACTCGAACTACCGATCCCATTTTCTGACCTGAAAATGCGCATATCGATTTTGCTTCGAATATTTTTCCTCTCTGTTGCTAATGCTTTTTTCTTTCTCGCCATTTTCTCTATGTTCTGTTTTTCCCTCGTAAAATTTCGTCTAGTTGGTCATTAACACCAAGACGTAAGTCCGGACCGCAGAAACTGCCTCGAAAGCATTCGATATCAAATAACTTATAAATGTTTGATAAGTCGCAACTTAAACTATCTTGTATTTTTTTTTTTTTTGGCGGCGGGGGGGGGGCAATTTCTCACTTACCATCATCCCTTTTTTTCATAATTTTGTATCTTATTCTATTTCTCACTTTATATCTATTTCTCATTTACTTTTCTCTCTTTCTCTTTTCTCCCCTGTTTCACTTTTCTACATCATCATGTTGCTATCGCTTTCTATTGACAAAATCGTTTCTACTTATTTAAAGGTTAGCAACGACATCACATATTTGTTGCTAATGATTTCCCTCACTATCTTGGTGATCTGCATAGCGAAAACTTATATTTGTACAGTAAATTCTATCCCGACGTCTTAGTGTGGAGTAATTTTTAGCGTCTTAGCAGGCGTGACCAACCAGTAGTGATATTGATCTTCATCAACTGTATCATACTTGTAGCCTTGTGTCAAACTAGACTAAGATTAATAAATAACCTATCTTCACCTCACTTAGAAAAATTCCAGCGCCCTCTATGGGACATATTTTGAGAGCTGTCATCTGGATTATGCTTGCCAGTTGCCGGTGGGTATTGGCAGAGTGAGAGGGGAAAAATGGAAAGCGGATATATATACATTTTTTTTTTAATTTAACGGACATAAAAACCTGAAAGTGGAAGAAGATGGGGGCGGCTAAGAAAGGGAAATCGAAGAAAAAAATCGAAAAACATTTGGAGAAAAATAGTCAGGAATATGGAATCAAAATTATTTACGAGGTTCTTGATAAACATGATGCTTATAGAAGCAACAAGGTAGAAGATATTGTTGAAGATGAGGTATGCAATCTAGGAATATAGAATTGTCACGATATTATTAGAATCTAACCATAATTATTAATCAGATGATCTCAAATGATTGCAGCAAAACCAAGAGAAAAATACGAGCCCTGATGAAATGTATAGGGATTTTGCTATGGTAACGGAAGTAACATAGGCTGAATGAAGCCACTTGGCACAGATTGACTTTGGGCTCTGCTGCGCATCTACATTAAGTTATAATGTTCTCACTCTGTTCTACTGTTTATAGCAGTCCTTGGAAAGAAGGTGTGTAGAGTGTGGCCGGCTCCCCACTACTGCTATTCATCTCGAGGTTCCTGATAAAGAAGGATCTGTAATGTAATCGATACTGATTTGGTATATCGACTTCAGTCACTTCTCACTGAGAAGATGTGGCCTCTCTCTGTCTTTTGATTAGGTTTGTTTTCTTTTACGACATATCAAGCTCAATGGGTTATTTAATGCCGACAAAATTTTTATTGCTAGTAATATTTTTGTTCAATAATCTATTGCTGGTAATATTTCTTCCAAAATACATTGCTGGTAATATGTTTTCCTTCAAAAATGTATTGCTGGTAATATTTATTTTCAAAAATTTATTGCTAGCAATTATATATTGCTGGTAATAATGTTTTTCTTCAAATTTCATTACTGGTAATATATTTTTACAATAATATTTTGCTGGTACTAAAACCTATTTTTACATCAGGCCGCCTGACGATTGCGCCTAGTATAAAACAGTCTCTGAGTGTTGACTTCATTGTTCACTTATATATATATATATATATATATATATGTTTGTGTGTGTGTGCGTGTATGTGTGCGTGTGTGTGTGTGTGTGTGTGTGTGTGTGTGTGTGTGAAATAGGTTACTTAATAAAACAAGGACAAACGAAAGCATACCAAAACAATCAATACGATACGGAATTTTCTGACATGCCTGTGTCTTACGTTTTCTGATTATATATATTTTATATATATATTTTATATATATATGTGTGTGTGAGTGTGTATGCGTGTGTGTGTGTGTGTTTGTGTGTGTATTTTTTCTCCTGATGATGAACATGCTGTCCGAAACTAGTTGAGGAAACTAATTGAAATAATATAACAAAAAATATTAGTATACTACCCAGTGTGTATGAAAATTTTATTTCTTTAATATTTTTTATTGTTCAAAACATATACATACATTATATATATATATATATATATATATATATATATGCATGTGTCTGTATGTGTATTTATATATATCATGTACAGAACATATGTGCAAGGACGAAATTTTAGAGGAAGTGGAAATTAGACATAAATATATACTTAACATGAAAGAAACAGTCGAGATTTCCAAAGGCACATAATGAGAAAAGAGGGCTTGTAAAATCTGAGGCTTTTTAACATATTGGTGATCAAACAGATTTGTTTCGAACTTAACAAAGCCTGATCCAAGACTGTTATTTGTTGAGAATCATGATTGCCCATGTCCTGTAGGAACATGGAAAAGAAGAAGAAGAAGAAGAAGAAGAAGAAGAAATTGTCTATGGATGTGTTTATTTTATACTTTTTTAATGTAATAATTGAGAATCCTACTTGGAATTTCTGTTTATGTTTAAAGTCATATGGAATGCGTTTATTTATGAGTCGTTGTTTAATATTAATCTTGTGGAGACACTGTGGTGTAATAACTCGCGGATCGGATTGAGGAATCAGAGAGCTGAGCTCGAATTACAATCGAGTTCATTACATTCACTTACGTGCTAATGCTTTTGGTGAAGGCACGAATCCATTATTCCCCTGAATATATATAGTTCTATAACTTTGGGTAGCAACTGATCTCGGAGAAGGAATAATCTGTATTCAACCTAGCCATTAGAGGAATGTGATATATCAGGCTATCTTGCCCAATATACAAAACTTCTACTGCGGTTGCAGTACATGTGATGCCCCGGCAACTCTGATGAGTTGCGGGACACGGGATCGTTAATCTTATTAAAAAACATATGATCATTAAAACAGTCCTATGTTTGTATATCGTAAGAACTGAAAACCCCTTGTGAGTAAAAGTATTTCTTTGATGATATTGATGGAGTGTGATGTACGTTTGACATTTTTTTAGATCTGGTATTGTTAGTCATAACAAGATTAAATATATTAATTTGCATAGAAAATTTTTAATCTTATAAATTTGTGTGAGCAGGGCTTATAATTCGTTTAATAGTTCTTTCAACTCGTTTAGATATACATACTGGACACTTTCGTCGTATTCAACCTGTAAGGGAACAGCAAGCCATTACTTTAATCTGAACAGCCAGACTATCCAAACCATATGATTTGATTATAGAGATGAAAGCTTCTGCAGAACAAGCCACACTTCTTTGAAGAACCAAATTCAGAGAAGCCGTTCATAAAGTGGGCCATAAGGTTTCAAAATAACCCTCCTCAGGTTTTACATTCAGAGTTCAAGACTGGTTGTTAACCAAAGTTATAGGAATCTGTTCCGATATCTATTTTCTCAATCCCGTCGTTATGCGTTGTTTTTCTCTGTCTCTCTTGACCTCAATATGTCCTGTGAGTAAAAGATTTTCTAAACCATCCTCCTTGATCGTGCCCCAGTAAATTTCATCTATCTGATAAGTACATTTTTTCTTAAGTTCCATTTTGTCTGAATCCTCGTCGTTGCTCAGATGTTCGGTTGATGGTATTCTCAGCATCTTCCTGTAAAACCTTATTTCTGTTGCTCCAAGTCTCTTCTCATCTTTGTGGAAATTTTCCATCATTCACTGACATACAGGAGGAAAAAAAAAATTTGGCTGTCTACTTATTTTACTCTCACGCTAACCGGAAATCGCTTTATTTTTGTGCCTTTGGAGTAAAAAGTATACCAACACAGCATAACTCGAAATTACGTAACTGGAAAAGGTGCGTGCATTTGACTCTTTTGTCAACCCGAAATCGGTCTATTTTTTGTCTCTCAGGCAAAGTGTTTATCAACGCAGCACAACTTCATATTACGTAAATGAAAAAGGTTCATCCATATGACTCTCGTGTCAAGCGGGTATATGTCTATTTATGTGTCTCCCAGGCAAACTGTTTATCAACACAACTCCACATTACGTATCTGGAAATGTTTCGTTCAATTGTCTCTCCTGTCAACTGGAAATCGGCCTATTTTTGCGTCTCTCAGGCAAACTTTTTATCAACAAAATTCCCCATTACGTATCTGGGAAAGGTTTGTCCATTTGACTCTCCTGTCAACCGGAATTCGATCTATTTTTGTGTCTCTCAGGCAAACTGTTTATCAACACACCAGAACTTCATATTACGTAACTGAAAAATGTTCATCCATTTGATTCTCGTGTCAACCGGATATATGTCTATTTTTGTGTCTCTCAGGCAAACATTTTATTGAAACAACTCCACGTTACGTATTTGGAAATGGTTCATTCATTCAACTCTCGTGCTAAATGAAATTCGTCACGATTTCTGACCCACTTGCAAATCATTTTCTAAAAATTTTGAGTCTCGTGCAAACTAGAACGCTTTTTCTTTTTTCTGCTTTTTTCAGACTGTTATGATGTTGATTTGGGGTTAATAAAGACAAACGCCAAATAACACGTAACAATAAAAAGGGGTTTATTCGGTTGGTAAGTAGGTACAGAAATCGCCTGAGTAGTCTATAACTAGCTCAGCCAAAAACTTCTCTGACTCTGTCTGTCTTTTGACATGCCACTATTTAACGTCTTTGTAGACAAGTTCATCTTCAAGAGGGGTGGTAGGTTTCCGACACAACTCAGACCATTGGTGTTCATGACTCTCCACAATTTTCTATCCTTTAAACCTCCTAAAAAAATTGTCTTTTTATTATTTCTCCTAAAGATTTATTCCCCTCCCTTTTACTCAAGCTCACTAGGTATGTCTGACGTTTTTTCCATTCGCTTCAATTTGTCATTGAGTATCAAATTTTCCAAATATGAGACGTTTCCCTACAAGGAAACATTTTGAAATCCATTGACCGAGCATGCGACACTGCTCTTTGTTCAAATTTATAAAATCTTTCTCATAAAATATTTTCTCAAGTAGATTAGTTATTATCACTCATTCTAGTAATGATAGAGATATCCTACCTAAACTTTTATTTGATGCAATAATCTTGATTAAGGCATTATTTTCTCTTCTTTTAATAAGTGCTATACCATCAAATCGTTATGATAATATCAACAGAGATGAGAATATTAGTCTGACTCTAGATGATCTAAATCATGATAATTCATCATCCCAGAAATTCAGACTACAAATTAAAAATACTCTATCCTCTTTTTTGTAACGTTTAAAGAATTCTGTGTAAGTTCCGGCCACGAGTAGAGTTTCTTATATAACTGAAAATATTTTTCCCAAATAGCTCAACTGTTATTTTTTTTTATGTTTCAGTATCGAGAGATTGTCTTTCTCTTTCTTTTCTGTGTTACCATTATGCAATCTGTTCCATCTCGTTTTTCTCTGATTCGCTCTCATTATTCACATATCATTTGTTCTGTCAGCCATTATTCTTTCAACCCTGCTTTGATTTTTCATCTCTTCCAATTTTCTTTCTTTCTTATTTATTTGTCTTTCTTTTTCTTTCTTTTCTCTTCTTTTCAATGATTCTCTTTATAATTTCATTTCCTTACTGCTTCATATCTTCTTTTCTTTCTTTATTTCATTTAGAAGTGTTTCTTTGTAATTTCGCAATTTTGTTCCTCCTTCATTTCTATCTTCGATTTTCTTTCTTTCTTTCTTTCTTTCTTTCTTTCTTTCTCAATTTTATTCAAATAGAAGTTTCTCTTTACCATTTCGTCATTCTCATTTTGCTTCATTCCCTTCTTCCTTTTTCTGTCTGTCTGTCTATCTGTCTTTTTTCTTGCAATTAGATGATTTACTTTATATTTTTATCATTTTCTTTCTGCTTTCTTTCCTTCTTTCTTTTTCTTTCATTGAATTAAACGTTTCATTTTATAATTCCATCACATTCCTTCTGCTTCCTTTCTTTTTTCTTTTTCTTTATTCTTTCTTTCTTTCAATTTGAAGTTTCGCTTTATAATTCCGCCATTTTCTTTCTGCTCCATGTGTTATCTTCTATCTTTCTTTCAATTGGAATGTTCTCATGATAAATTCGTTATTTTCTTTCTGCTTAATTTAATTCTTTCTTTCTTTAAATTTCGTCTTTCTGTTTCATTTCTTTCTTTTTCTTCTTTCATTCACTTATATTTTTCTTTATAATTTTGTAATTTTATTCAGTTTCATTTATTTCTTTCTTCTTTATTTCATTCTTTTTTCTTTCCATTAGAAGTTCTCGTGATTTATTCGCCATTTTCTTTCTGCTTAATTTAATAATTTCTTTCTTTAAATTTCCTTTTTCTGCTTCATTTTTTTTCTTTTTCTTCTTTCATTCACTTATATTTTTCTTTATAATTTTGTAATTTTATTCGGTTTCATTTCTTTCTTTCTTCTTTATTTCGTTTTTCTTTTTTCTTTCCATTAGAAGTTCTCTATATAATTTCATCAATTTTGTCCTGTTTCATTTTACTTTCTTTCCTTTAAAAATTTTCTTTCTTTTCTTTTTCTTTTTATTAGCGTTTTGTCTTTATAATTTAATCACTTTCTTTCTGTTTAATGTATTTTTCATTCTGTTTATTTGTTTCTTTCTTTCTTTCATTCTTTGTTTCTTTCTTTCCATTTCTTCATAATTTCGTCATTTCTTCGTTTTCATTACTTTCTTTTGTTTATTTCTTTTAAAAGGTTAACAATTTAATTTCTTGTCATTTAATTCGGATTTCATTTAATCAGTTTCTCTTCATTCGTTCTTTCTTTCTTTATTTTCATTGTAACTCTTTCTTTATCTCTTTCTTAATTTCTTTCTTTCTTTATTTCTTTCTTAATTTCTTTCTTTCTGTTTTCATTTCCCTCTTCTTCCCTTGATTTCTTTCTTTCCTTCTTTCTAGCATATTTATTTTTCACTCCTATATCTTATGTCTTAATTATTTCTTTCTATATTTTGTCACTTTCTTTCTTTCTTTCTTTCTTTCTTTCTTTCTTTCTTTCTTTCTTTCTTTCTTTTACTTTCCCGTCCTTCATTTCATTTCTTTTTATTCATATTTTTACTTCTTTGTTTTCATTTCCAATTTCTCATTTACTCTGTTACTGCCTCTTTTTTTTTCATTCACTCATTATTTTTATCTTCCATTTCCTCTTTTGTTCTTAGCCTCGTCCTTTTCTTTCATTTTCCTTTTTTTGAAATTCATTTTCTTACATTTCTCCATTCTAATACTTCCCTTATTCTGTTTTCCAGTTTTCTTCTGCTTGATTCCTACCAAGTCCTCGCTTTCATTTTATCCCCTATGAACAAAAAAGGTCTTATCAACAAACTTCCCACATAAAACCTCCTCTCAACATATAATGTCTGTTTGTTCTGTTTGTTTTGTTTTTTTTAATTTTCTGTCCATTTGAGTTCATAAACAAGGAGAGTCTTTAATTTAGGCTAAACCGGAAGCTGAAGATAAGAGCTCACAAACTTCCGCTTACAGACAAACAGTGACATCTCTCACTTCCTGTAGGTTAAGTTCAAAACTAATTCCAGTTATTTAATAACATAATGACGTCTATACATTTGCAAACTAGAAAAACTTTATCTAGTCTCACTCAGTGCTGATAGGGTGTGCTCGACATGCTTAAATTTATTCAGGCAATACTTATATCAAATTCTTCAGGATCTTCTGTCAAAGCAAATGATATTGCTTTAAAAACCGAGCTCGTAATAAAGATTGTTTTAAATCGTTTTACCCCAAGCAAGATAATAAAGCCGTGAAGACAGAAGAATGTTAGTCAGTGAGGAATAATTTGAAAAGTCAGTGTTAACGAATGTTTAAGAATATAACGATTGACATTGCATTTCAATTTTGGCAGATAAAAGTTGCCTGTGAAGCATGAAGCTAGAAGAAAGTTCTACAAACTAGAAATGAGAGACAAGAAAAAAAATCTTCCGGCTACATCTAGCCATAAAACTGTAAAATGATGAGACATTGCCGCCAATTTTGTCAATCAGTTATGCGCCATGCGTGATACGCGCTTAGGCGATCGTTTATCTTTCGATACATGGCTGAAGAGGCAGATTTTTTTTTCCCGCAGTACGTTGAGATTTCTTTCTGTGGTAGACAAGTTCCTATCCAAGGCTACTGTTTTGCTATTTACACATAGTTTGGTGGGAGAAGAAAAGGACTCATAATCCGTAGCGTATTAGGAAGTAAGCGAATGTAATGGATTCGACTGGAATTCGAACTCGGCTCACTGATGCTTCAATCCGATCTGTTATCCATTACTCCACCATGCCTCTCCACATGCGCCAATTAATCCTGAGCTTTTATTCATAAAATCCTGGTACCATAGAAGAAAGTACAGCAATAAAATTACCATGAAATTATTTATAGAAAACGTACAGAGAAACTACGTTACGGTGGTGGATTGGTGACTTAAGACGAGATGCCAAGTTAGGACCAATAACATTGCATATTTTTATTTCCATTTTATTAAGAATCTCTAAATACATAGCAGAATCACCCATGCAGATGTGACACTCATATTAATATTTCCATCTTACTTTTATAGAAATGTTACAGCTGCTTGGAATTTCATTGCTTGGCGTTTCATTGCATTTTACATACTCCAAATGAATAATATATTAATGACTAGCAGTAGAGCCCGGCGTTGCCCGGGGATGTAACAGTAAGAGATGGATCAAGTATCGACCATCATAAAGACTGAAAAATAAAATTGAAAAGATTATTGTTTAATGTTGACGGACACGCATGTCTTAATTAGTTTTTTTTGTTTTGTTTTGTTTTTTTGTTTTTTTTTATTTACGAATTGGTCAAACGCAAACAAAAACATTGTTTTCATTCGTTATGAGTCTACCGATTGAATAGAATTTTATTATAAACAATTGTCTTGTAAATGGAATTTTTAAAGCATTCTGAATGTAAAAATAAAGAAAAAAGTGTGCAAGACAATAAGAAACACTACCTGCCAAAAAAGTTTTGTTGAAATCAGTTGAAAAATGTAGGAAATTCGATCCTATATATAAACGAACACACACACACACACACACACACAGAGACACACATACACAAGCAACCTGGGTTTTATAATAAGTATAACTCGATATGAGTTGTCCCCCTTTCATTCTCGCGACAGCGATGCCTCTTAATCGTGTTTTCAAATTGATTTCGTGCAAAACAATTGTATTTTTCCGATTTTTGGCGCTGTCAGAACCACCGCCGAGTAATTTTACGTAGTCCTGTGAAGTTTTGTTGAAATCGGTTGAAAAATGTAGGAAATCCGATCCCATATATAAACGAACACACACACACACACAACCTGGGTTTTATAATAAGTCTGATTACATTTCTTCGATGGTGCTGAGTATTGCTAGTCGGTTGTGAAGTTTTATCCTTGTCCTATATATGACCCGTTTTTTTTTTTTTGCATTACCTTTAGAAACATTCAATAAAAAATCGTTATTCCTCATTAAAATTGGTTTCCAAAGCAGAAATTACTCATTACTCAAATTTATTAAAGTTATTCGACTTTTTTTCTTTTCTTTTTTTTCTGGGCTTCATGTTGAATCACCGGTCCCTCGTAGGATACGGTGAAGTTAAGGAACGTCGAGCTTGGTCAGTGCCAACATGGGTGAATGCTATGGTATACCAGATGCTGTAAACTTGGATGTGCTTTTGGTGCAATGAATAAGGGCTCGTGGTTTATAATCAGAGAACCAATTTCCAATCCAGATGGGTTCGATATATTCACTTATACGCAAATAAACTCTTCTCGTGCCAGCAATTCTGTCATGTGTTATTTCTCCTCATACATGTATCACTAAATAATTATTATGTAAAAAAAAAATATTACAACCTAAAATTATTTCCTCGCTTTAAATATCCTGAAAAAGGGTGATAAGCCGTAAAAAACAAATAAATAAATCTTCTTTCTAAAGTAGATTGGCATGATTTTATTGTTATTAGACAAATAGGAATCGAACTTTTTTAGATGAAGCTTTTAACGGTAAAATACAAGCAAATCAATAAAAAAAAACACTCATTTTAAAAGCAAAATTGCTCCATATATTTCAGAATAAACAATACAATTAAAAAAGGATAAATGAAAACGGACATGACACGTAAAAGCCACAAAAATACATTTAAATATACACAATAAAGAATAGTGTCTTATGGACGCCAAGAATGTTGAGAAAACATTGATCAATTTATATTCAATTTGTATCCGGAAACTTGAAATATAGACCCAAAGGTATAAGATTAAAGAAACAAAAATTAAATGAAGAAACCTCAAATAGGCCCGAATGAATTATTAATTGCTGCTTAAATACAACCTGAGAACACCGTCTGTCCGCAGGATATTGAGAACTGTATTCACAAAATCAATTGATAACTTATACATTTAATTGAAATTCAATTTACGTAAAAATAATTCTTTATATACATATATCATTCATTTATTTAGCGCATTCTGCGCGTGTAATGATCAACATTCCCTCCATTTTACAACTGTGGTCCATAATGACATTCAAGTCAAAATGGATCAGTTGCTTGCCAGTTCCTTTTGCCCAGGGGATGTTGAGGTTAGGCTGTATCTCCACTCGGAAGTTAAAGATGCATGACCTACGAGATTGCAGATCGTTTGAATTCAGATGTTTTCTTTCTCCAAGACAGTTGGTAGTATATAGAGTTTGTGCGCTGCCCCGATTACATGGCCATACCGGCAAGGTCCAAAAGGATACAGGGTATTACACTGAGAGACACTAGGCTGCAAGAGTTTTTTTTTTTTTGTCTGGACTTACTTCACCTATATGGACAGTATTCCTGAAATGTTGAGCTCCACCTACACGAAGCAATTGGAAAGATTTCTGTCTTTGCACATACTCCGACTTGTGACTTAGTTGTCAGGGGCTATTTCAGACACATGCCACGGAAGCATTTTATAGACATAGGAAGGTTGTCCACGCTATCTCCCCTCGGCTATGACAACCTTTGTATCATATATAATGTACGTATATAAACATTTATATATCAAGTCATCCCATAAGTTCTGTCCGAATTTTAACTTTTTGCTAAAATGAACGATATTTAAAGCGTATTTTATAATGTCTAATAGAGTTGAACATTATTTTTATGTTTAGATGCATTTAAACTGATCAAATTCTATTTCAGAGAACAATAAAATTAAATTTTGTTTGATTAAAACCCTGCTAACATGGAAGTACCCAAGAATCATTTGTGACACATAATGATTTATGAGTTCAAGAAAGGAAACTCAGCAGCCGAAGCGGCTAGAAACATTCACTCAGTTTATGGAGAGGAATGTGGGAATGAAAGAACTTGCAGAAGATGGTTTGCAAAATTCAGAGGTGGAGATTTCACCCTTGAAGATGAAGATCGAACTGAACGTCCAGTTGAGTTTGATGAAAAGCTTCTTGAAGCAGCCCTTGAAGAAAATCCTGCTTTATCAGTTGAGGAATTGGCAGTGGTTCTCAGTTCAAAACATACAACTGTTTAACGTCACCTTCAACAACCTGAAAAAGTTCCTAAACTTGGAAAATGGGTGCCTCATAAATTGTCTGAAAACAACCTCAAATCCCGTGTTGACATCTGCTCTTCTCTCGATTCTCGCCAACTTGTTTCATCTTTTTTGGATAGACTTGTGAATGGGGACGAAAAATGGATTTTTTATCGAAATGTTAAGCGTCGAAGACAGTGGCTGGGTAAAGGAGAAGGACCCCAGCCACAGCCGAGAAGGGAACTTCATGGGCAAATATTCTTCTTTCAATCTGGTGGGATCGCCAAGGAATAATCCACTTTGAATTCTTACCATCTAATGCAACAATTAATGCTCAAATATACTGTCAGCAATTAGAGCATTTGAACCAAGCTTTGAGGAAAAAAAGATCTGCTCTAGTGAATCGAAAAGAGGTGATGTTTCAAGACGACAATGCGCGACCACATACAGCAAGAATCACATCACAAAAGATCGAAGAACATGGTTGGGAGAAAATTCCTCATCCAACTTATTCTCCCGATTTTGCTTCTTCAGACTACCATTTGTTTCGTAGCTTACAGAATCATTTGGAAGAAACAACTTTTGTAACATAGGAAGAGGTTAAAACTGACATTTGTGAGTTCTTCGAATCAAAGCCAAAAGCATTTTATAGTAATGGAATTTGTAAGCTTGTTAATAGATGGAAAGAACACATGGATAATCAGGGAAAATACATTGTTGTTGAATCTGTAATTAAATGTTACATATGGTCACTTGTTTTCAAAATTCGGACAGAACTTATGGGATGACCTGATACATCACGTATTTTAGAAACCACACACACACGCATATATATATATATATATATATATATATATATATATATATATAAAATATATATAAATAAATGAATGCATATATATATATATATGTGTGTGTGTGTGTGTGTGTGTTTTGTGTGTATTCATTTTTATTGGTTTATCTTTCATAGTATTAAATTTCCCTATTTATCTTTCAAATCGTTTTTGACAACATTTACCAATATCTTTTTTTTCTGTTGTCCTTTACTTATTTATTGTTTGAATACCATTATTTTTCAGTGAAACAGATGATAATAGTAATTTCTTAACAATAAATCGTTCATTTGACGACGAGCTGTTTTCTCCGGCATCCAGTGTAAAATATATGTGTGTCGCGGATACATAGGCATTACCTGGGTTGGCATCTGGCCAGGCCGTTAAACTACTGGAAGAGATATAGATCACAGTTCTTATTAGGACAGCTACCTAGCAAAAGGAAAATTCTGATTTAAAACCTTTGAAAACTTCAGCGCCTGACATGTGGCAAACCTGACACTCTATGCTATTTTAATGAAGAGCGTGCGCACTGTCCTGCACATGCAATGGCCATGATAAGCAAGTCTTGTCCATGTTGTTCAATAAACACGACCAACATTATTTATGCTCTTGAAGGGATAGCTGTGGCGTTGAAGGGATAGTGACGGTAGCAGGTGAAGGATGTTACTGGATTTCGGACTTTGCACATGTGTGGTGAATGATTGATGGCCGTTTTGCACAGCATCTGCAAGTAACTGTGTAACTGGTGACCTCCTTTCATAAGAAAAGAGTCTTAAAATACCCAAACATATCTTACAAGATTTTGTCCCTAACATTAGGGGCAAATGACTGGGCATTCAATACTCCACCAGAATAATAATGACAGCAAACATTAAAGATCTTTTAATTGTTTCTTGGAATGTGATAATTCTTCAGCATAGTAAGGAAAACCTTGAACGTAGGAGGGCTTCCGTTGCTCACGTCCTAAAAAAAAGTCATCGGCATAGCTCCACTCTTGGATAATACCCGACCCGTTGAGGTTGACGGTGGATACACATTTTTCTGCATTGGTAGACCTGATACAGCTATCAAAGAAACAGGGCCGGGTTTTGCTAGTCGGTACGACATGGTGAAACATCTGCAATCTCTACAATCACTGAATGACTTATGTTCTTGCTTATATGCATTGACAGAGATAATTATGCAACCATCTTTAGAAGAGATTAGTATGCAACCATTATGGGTAGAAAGTAGTATGCAACCATCATTCTATAGATAAGTATGAAACTATCATTTTATAGATAAGTATGCAATCATTCTTTTTACAGATATGTATGCAACCATCTTTTTACAGATGCGTAGGTGACCATCTTTTAATGACTTGTATGCAACCATTTTTTGGAAGATATAAGTATGCAACAATTTTTGGTAGAAAGTAGTATGCAACCATCTTTTTATAGGTAAGTATGCAACCATTTTTAGAGATATGTATGCAACCATCTTTCAAAGAGATAAGTATGCAACCATTTTTGGTAGAAAAAATATGCAGTCATCATTTTATATATATATATGGAACTGTCTATTTTACAGATATTTATTCAATCATCATTTGGTAGAAAGTAGTATGCAACCCTCTTTTTACAGATAAGTATGCAACCACTTTTTTAGAGATATGTATGCAAGCATCTTTGAAAGAGATAAGTATGCAACCATTTTTGCAGAGAAAAATATACAGCCATATTTGGCATAGATATGTATCCAACCATGTTTTGTAGAAAGTAGTATGTGACTATCTTTTTATACGTAAGAATGCAACCATCAATTTTATAAGTAAGTATGCAACCATATTTGTATAATAACAGACATGTTTTGGTCTTCTACAGGAGGTTGATGGTGGATGCACATTTTTCTGCAGTGGTAGACCTGAGACAGCTATCAAAGAAACAGGGCTAGGTTTGCTATTCGGGACGACATGGTGAAACATCTGCAATCTCTGCAAATATTGAATGACTTATTGTCTTGCTTATATGAATTGACAGAGATAATTATGAAACCAACTTTGGAAGAGATAAGTATGCAAACATTTTTGGTAGAAAGTAGTGTGCAATAATCTTTTTATAGTAAGTATGGAACCATCTTTTTTACAGATAAGTATAGAATCACCCATTATAGAGATAGGTATGCAACCATCTTTGGAAGAGATACGTATGCAACTATTTTTGGTAGAAAGTAGTATGTAACCATCTTTTTATAGGTAAGGTTGGAACCATCATTTTTTACAGATAAGTATGCAACCATCTTTTTTCGAGATATGTATGCAACCATCTTTGGTGTGGAGAAGAATGCAAACATTTTTAGCAGAAATTAGTATGCAACAATTTTTTATATGTATGTATGGAAGTCTCTTTTTTACAGATAAGTATGCAACCATCTTTTTTCGAGATATGTATGCAAACATATTTATACATATAAGTAAGCGATCATATTGTTTAGAGATAATTATGCAACCATCTTTGGAAGATATAAGTATACCAACATTTTTGGTAGAAAGTAGTATGCCACCATCTTTTTTTAGTTAGGTATGCAACCATTTTTTAGAGATATGTATACAAGCATCTTTGGAGGAGATAAGTATGCAACCATTTTTTTTTGCAGAGATAAGTATACAACCATATTTGGCAGAGATATGTATACAAACTTCATTGTAACCATCTTTTTATAGTTAAGTATTCAGCCATCATTTTGGAGATATGTATGCAACTATATTTGTCAGATATATTTATCTTTGGCAGAGATAAGTATGTTAACCATCTTTGGAAGCGATGAAACAAATTTTATATATAACATCTGAAATATATAGATGAAATGTCTAAGGCACCTAATGAGGAACGAGGGCTTAGCAAATTTTACATTCACAGAATATATTGAATGCAAGAGAGACAGAAGAAAACAGCGCATAAACTACCTGACAAACATATGTCGACGGTTGGCAGAACAAAAGACAAAACATTAGTAAGAGCTAGAAAAAACCGGAAGTGTTGGAGTGCGATGACAGCCAACGCCCTGAGGGGACATGACCTATAGAAAAGGACGTCGTCAGGAATGCAAGAATCCAGAACATTGTTACATGAGCGAGTGAAGACAATATTAGCTTAGAAAATACGTGTGTACCTAGCAATTTTAACAGTTAAACAAAGTTATGCCCTTGAATTTGTCAAGTCGATGTACGGAAGAGAAAAGCTGATTAGAGCTATTTCAATGAAAATAATTATAACGAAATCACAGCAATCTATATTACAGAGGTGGGTAATGCCAGCTTAAGACCGATAACATTACAGATTCTTCTTTGAATTTTGTCAAGAATCTCTATATTAATAGCACCAGATCGAACGCTATTGTGTTGGGCGGAAAAGTTCATAGGCTGACTATGAAGTAGTTATTCTAGAACATTGAGATAATGCATGCATTAATTTCAACTATTCTTATAAATATTTCCTTCCAGGTAAACGGACATCTGACTGTTGAAAGGAGTCTATTCATCTTGTTGGACAAAGGAATCAACATCAGTGCGATACTGGTTCCCCGCCGTTTGTTTTTGGTGAACTAATGATATTTAAACCAGGAGAATAAGCAAGATACTCAACCAGTTCAAAGTCTTAATCACGCACAGCCGCCATTGAACCGAGGTCTGCTAGAGCATTGTCCTGATAAAACAATTCTAGTCTTGTCAGTTTTCCTGGACATCAGCTCTGGGTAGGCTTTCGTAAATTCATCAGGAAGTTGGCTTCATAGAGGGTTTGAACTTTTGGAGATAGTTAATACACACATTGCCTTTTGCATCTGCAGATGGAAGGGCCTTTGCCTTCTTTAGAGCAGATGAGGAGAAGGTGTTTCCCTTGAGTAGATTGTTTCTTTGTCGCTGGCTCAAAGTGATGGATCCAACAACCGTTTCTGGTTAGGAAACGTTTAAGGAAGCCAGCTGTTTCTGCATCATATGGGATCATTTTGTTCGCTTTTGATCAGGTATCTGTAGTGGAACTCACTGAGTAAAAATCTTCATCGTGCCAATTCAGTGCACAGAATATTCTCAACACTCTCACAGGATAAGCCAAATACATTGGCTATTTGATTTATAGTAAAACACCTATCATCCTTCGCCATGTGGTAAAGAACAATCAATGTTTTCCTCGTTGATGTCTGTCGCAACACATCCAGTCCTTGAGTCACCTTCAAGACACAATCCATGAACTCCTAAATTCAGCTGCCTATTTTCCTATAATTATAAAGCTAATGAAGCCACCATGTCAGCATGGATTTCCTTATGGCTAAACCCTTTCCTCCAGGTATTTGCTAACACAACGATGCCTTGTCCGATTTTAGAGAATTCGTTAGTTACCCTTGAAATCTTCTATGAACAGTCAGATATGAGTTTAAGTGACAATAAACACTGCAGTTATTAATAAGATTTAGACTTAATGCATGCAAGATTTCAAAGCTTGTGTGACATCCCTCTCTACACAGCCTTCGCTCGCTCCCCGCTGCTTCGTTCGGGTGTCGCCGCTCCAAACGTGACGTCCGCCTGTCTGCGTCAGTCGTGTTGTCTCGTCCTGTGACGATCAACTGGCTTGGTATTGGTCGTGGCACCCAAATGTGACGTTCTAACCTTTTGGTGATTCGGATGGGAATCTGGTCAGATCCGATATCAGCCTCGTCGTTCCCAACTCGCTTCCAACGTTTTGTTACCAAAGTAACTGCGTTGATCTCTAGTCCGCCTACCCACGTTGTGAATTGATCTTAGGCAGACGAAATCAATCAGTCGTTGGGGCCGTAATGCAAATTGAGTTCAAACGATGGTGGTATCACACAAATATGCATAAAAGAAAATAAAATGATAACTCAAAAGTTCAAGGTATCAAAAAAAGGATAACAATAATTTATATCTGGTTGCCGGATACATAGGACTGCGTCTTACTCCCGACCCGCTATATGGATTGTGACACGTTGTTTTGTTAGGTGAGTTTTAACATCTTAAGTTGTCTGTTCTTTAAGAAATTGGTTCTTGGTGTGTCTTCAAGCTATAGTCGAAAAACTTATTTTGGTGGTATGGATATAAGTCACTCTTCAAAATAAATTGTTCTTGGATTGAAGATGAGTTCGGAAGTTGCGCGAATCTTTCAAGTCATCTCTGCGAGGCCTGCTTCAACTGAGCACTCTGGAAAACCGGAGTCCGAAATTAACTCAACTCTGGATTGAACTGATTTTTGCTCGCTGCGACTTTGCTTATATGGACGCCGACCAAAACCGGTGTGGGCTTTGTCGGGGTTGGAGGTTCCTCGATAATTCTAAATCCATATCCACTTCTTTTATTTTTGGTCAGGAATTTTCCACTCCTTTCCATTTTTGGAAGTCTTCTCTTACTCCCACCTTCTCTTATTCTCATATGGATATCTCACCATAATTCAGAGGGGCGTCAACGGTTCTCCCCACTTCTTCGTAGCAACTTCTCATACCAATCCTCTAAATGGGCGGTGGCTCCCACCTTGCGTCACGTGATCACCTCCGCCTGGCCCTCGTTGACATTCGGCCAATGGCGTCCAACCGGGTGGGTGTGATCCGGCTAGCTTTGTTTTAGGAAAAAATATATCTTGCTCAAAAAAAAAAAAAATCTTTTTCTTTTCCTTTTCTTTCCTTAATCGCAGCTCTCATCCCCAATGTCACCTGGGATCTATCAATGCCAATTATCAAGTGGGGTAGTCGTCTAGCGAAACACAGCCGATCCCCATCCCGAAAAAAACAGTTTCATTGTCCTAGCCGTATTTGCATTCTTGGTGCCAATTTCTGATAACATAGTTTTATTATCATAACCGAATTCTAACACCCATAGATGTCTTGTCAAAACGGCAAAGACTTAACCCAGGGTTGGCTTCGTGTGCGGTTAGCAGACGACCTATTAAATCCTTTCCCGACAATATTGTTTGCCCCCTCTGACACAGTTAATTTTTCTTATCTATCCAAAGCTCTGTATTCACCTGTTCTTTGTCAGGCAATCCTACGACACTGGTGGTCAGAATTTTCACCATCTTTTTCCATTATCAAAATAACATTGTCGAAATGTCTCGCTAGCCGGTCTGTGGTTTGTCAATTAGTTGTTTGCCAGCATTAAGTGGCTGTTATCTATCCCCGATAACACAAGTCCGCCGTCACAACAGAGTCGATTTTCTTATCCATTTAGAATTTTCTGTAATGGTAATGAAACCTTTCACCATTTGCTACTTATCAAAATAATATTGTCAATGTCCCCGGTCGTGGGTGGCTTCTTTTATCATCTAAGCTTAAGTCTCGCCTCTCTTTTCCTTTCTTTCCTTTCTGTTTTTCCTTTCTTTTTTTCCTTTTTTCTTTTTGTGCCCCTAAATGGTGTTACACTTGTTCATCGTTCCTTCATAGTCATGATATTCCCTTTTCAGCGACCCTCCTATAACAAAACTCCGGCTTACCTATGGAATCACTTAATAGTACTGGTTTGGTTTAGTTTGCTTTACGTCATATCAATCTCAATGGGTTATCTAATGCCGAAATGGTTTTTAGGATAGGTTCGTATAAATAGAATAGGTATTTTCTATGAAATAAGTTTCTGTCTATAGATTTAAGATGAGGTATTATGTACAATATTTACATTATTCGGACTAGTGCCCTTATTTTTGTCGCCATATTTATTACAACGTTTCGGCATCTGATTGGGAGCTTCTGAGAAAGAGGGAACAAACTCTTAATAGCTATTGTTCCCCAGTCCAACCTGACCGGGAATGGGAGCACCTATTAGTGTTCGAGTTATGTGCAAATAGTGAACACCCAAACTGGTGTCAAAATGTTATGAATGTATAAAAACAGATTTTAATCGTAAAATTACTAGCAGTACATTTTTGAAAGAAAAATATTACCAGCAATACATTTAAAAAAATATTACTAGTAATATATTTGATTCCCGACAAATTTACTTTAATGAAACCTGATCTACAAACTGATTTCACTATTTACATTATTCGGACTATTATCTTCATATTTGTCACAATATTTATTTTTTATTGTTATATAAAGGCGTTAGTTAGATCCAGTGACAGGACCCAAAGAGTGTGAGTTCAATACCTGCTTAAGGCTGGGGAAAACTTGGAGAGGGGAATTAACAGGAGATAACAAATAACTGATATCCATTAAAAAATAGCACGTGGAACTAGAAAAGTCTTCCCAAACGAGCAAAATAAAGGGTTCAGTTCGACATTCCAAACACCTGAAGAAGGCCGTAGCGTACAACGGTCGAAACGTTGTAATAAATATGGCGACGATGATGAGGACAATAGTCCGAATAATGTAAATAGTGTAAATGACAATTCATGCAAGTAATTAACAAAACGAAAATACAATAAAGCTACTAACTAATTTATCATTTTATTTATACCATTAAAACTATATTTATATCCCAGTTGTGTCCGGAAACTAGAAATATAGACCCAGATCTAGCGTATGTTATGAATTTTAATCACGTGTATAAGATGCGACATTCATTGAAAAAACGCTACGAATTTTTACTTCGTCTCAATAGAAATCACCCCAAGGAAAAAAAAATTCAATCAGATACAGGTATACTAATTCTGACCAGTTTATCCACCAACTTCTTTATCTAATGATCTCTAACCTATTGCAATTACTTCTTAGTTTCCTCTTCATAGTTGAGTTAAATTCAAGTGAGACAAATCGTTTGTGCAGCTGGTAAGCCAAAACCTATTAAGATTTGGTAAATATTTTCTTAGAAAAATACCGATAGGATCTGGAGGAAAACAGAAACACCTGTTTGTAGCTGGAAAAAATTGTTCTTTGATGATAAGCACTCAGAGCTACTGTGCCATTTATTTAACTGTCTAACATCGAACAAGGTCAGAAGGTGACAAACAACGAAGTCTTTTAGACACAAATTAATCATTAAAGTCCTTGACAGCTGTAATATGTCATACGCGCTTTGCATTCCATTGTAGCCTCCACTGCCTGGCAACTGTCAGTATTCCACTTCAGTATGACTTTATATCGCATATCTCACTCTTATATATAGGAAAGTAATATATTCTAGTTAAATCCAAGTAAAATAGAATTAACGATGTGGGCGCACTTATCACGTTCGTTATGACTGGCCACTCGTATCCGAGTATGACTATCTATTATGTCGGCTGGCCAATCCATGTTGCAGACGCCTGCTCAGGCACATTTGTGTTTGTTCTACCCCCACAGAGCCTACGTGTAATTTATTCTGTAACTTTAGTGAGGTGGACCACTGTTACAGTTGATTAGGTATGTGATCCCGTCGTGCAGAAAATTTGGAAAGTGACTGTAAAAAATAGCACTGTTACACAAGAATTGTGTGTGAAATTTTGTAGACAGAAGAGTGCGCGTTATCTGACATTACCATCAATCCAAACAAGGATAGTTACGCTCAGACCCTCAGTCACAATGACTTATGTCTTGGTACTATCACTGTCCTCGACGGCTCATTAAAATATTCCGTCTACACAATACCATTCACAAGGCTTATTTCAACCAGAGATATGGCTTTTAGACACTTTACAACAGACTGCAGGTTGGATCGTCTCTTGAAGCCAATAACATCAAGAAGACACCTTCATGACAAATCGACCATACTGAGTTTCGAACCCAGGTTTATGGTAGGAAAGCGAATTTTTTAAACACCCGACCACAGTGAGCAAGTATACAAATAAGAAAAGAAATTAAATTTTTAAATTCGTCGTCATCCTAAACGATAAATTAAATAGAAAATAGAAAAATCCTACAAACGACAAAAAAATAGTGGATCCATTTCAAGCAAGTCTCTGTCAATACGCTTGAAATGCATAGCCCACACTAAACGGTGCTTTATTTGGTCTACATAATCTTTCAGTATGTATATAAAGGCGTGTAATACTTTTTCAATATCAATGAATTCAACACATATCTGCTTCCTCGGCAAGTTCATCTCAGATGCATTTTTACCAGATTGCCTCACATATGCAATGAGAAATTTATAAAAAAAGTGTTAACTCTGATTTTCATATTCCCAGACCAGGATGTTATAAAAACGACTACAAATTGATAGTTTTATGAGGGACAGACTGAGAATAGTATTCACAATTCGCTGGTCCATTAATGATCAATCAGACAAGTAGCACGAAATATTACCTCGTATATATATATATATATATATATATATATATATATATATATATATATACATATATATATATATATATATATATATATATATATCCCATAGAACGTTGGGGTTTTTAAAAGGTGTTATAAAGTATATATATATATATATATATATATATATATATATATATATATATAACATTTATAATATATATATATATATATATATATATATATATATATATATATATATATACTTTATAACACCTTTAAAAAACCCAACGTTCTATGGGATATATATATATATATATATATATATATATATATATATATATATATATATATATCGCACATAGAACGTTGGTGTTAATAAAATGTTATTAAGTATATATATATATATATATATATATATATATATATATCATCCTCAAATTTAGCACGTGTCGGAGATTCATGCACGATATATATATATATATATATATATATATATATATATATATATATATATATATATATGCGTGTGTGTGTGCATGTAAAACGGAAATTCTGTTCGTATGTCTACATAAATGTGTTCCTGTTTCTCTGTGTGTGCTATTTCTGCACGTCCACATTTCTCGTCGGATTTCGATGGAATTGTACACTCATCGCAAATTTACCACGTAACCAATTTTACAATCTCCAGGCCCCCAGGGTTTGGCAGAAAAATCATTAAAACTAAAGGTGTATACGACTTTTTTGCAAAACCCAAGTCACGCGAACATCATTTTTACTGGATGACCTGATGTTTTTTGCACTTAATGCAAAACAAAGCTTATCTAAACAGTTTTTGTAGAGTGCTTGTTAGTTTCCCTGCGATATTAGCGATATTAGCTTCAAACAAATAGTTGCAAAACATTGAGAAAAAATCTGTATTTTCATGAAAATTAAATTAAAATTAAACATGAATAATTTCCTCATTTTTATCCAGTTTTCTTCCAACATGTCTCAAAACATTAATTATCATGCAGGAATAATTTTGTGTGGTTTTACTCATGATCGCTTCCCCATGAATAGCGAAAAACACAGGAAAATCTTTTAAAAAGTCAATTTATCAGCTATTACTCCCTGGTTTTTCAACCGATGCTTTTCAAATGTATCATAAACTACTCTCTATTAATCACAATAGATATCCTGCGAAATGGAACAAATACATTGAGTCAATTGCTTCGTCCACCGCTAGGAAAGTTGGCTCTCTGTGCCGTTCCAGGAAATTTTTCTCCCCGGAATCGATACTTCAAATATACAAATCAACCACTCGCCCTTGCGTGGAGTATTGCTGCCATATATGGTCTGGGGCACCTTCTGTTTACCCCGGAGTTCTTGACAAGATCCAGAGACAGATATGTAATATAATTGGCCCTGATTTGGCGTCTCGTCTACAGTCGCTCTCTCACAGACGCGCCGTCGCCTCTCTCTGTCTTTTCTACAAATACTTTCATGGTAATTGCTCCGATGAGCTGCTTTCACTGGTTCCCAGACTCCATGAATTCAAGCGCCCTACGAGGCTGGCATCCCGCTCTCACTCTTTCACTTTAGAAACTTTTAAATGTAACCGTTTCCTCTACTCCAATAGCTTCATACCTCGAACCCCTCGCCTGTGGAACACCCTTCTCAATTACTGTTTCTCTGAGAGCTATAATCTTCAACTATTCAAATGTAATGTCAATCGACAGCTCCAGTTACCTTGATCTACCCACTATCCCTCTCCTCATCCATTCTCCTATCACTGCTATCTGCTCCCTCTCCAAATCTTCTGCAACCCCTTGCATCCTAGTGGCTTCACGCCTTGCTAGGGGCGTAATGCTTAAAAAAATGTAAAATACATATGACACACAAATTGTCTTTTATGAAAGTTTACTTTACATTTTTTCTATTTGGTGGAAGAAATATCTAACGAAATAGGTCCGAAATTGGCTTTTGCCATTGGGCCGATGGTTTCTTCATATTCTTCATATGGTTTCTTCATTGTAAATTGGCATTCGAATAACCTTTGATGCAAAGATTGTTTGAGAAGGATTACTGAAGTGTTAAAAAGGAAACAAATCTGAAGAACCTTTTATTAACTCTAGCTTTCCAATAAATGTGCTAAGAAGGACGGGACATTTAAGCGTTTGCAATTGCAGTTAAATCAAGCTGTAACGATTCCTCACTGTTTTTGTTTGGTTATTAGATTTCTGAATAATTCCATACTACTTGAAAGTTACAACAGCCATAAGAAATTTATTGAATATCTAAAACATTGAAACAATTTGACCACAAGTCACGAACAACCCCAGAAGTTTTTATCGATGGAATTATTTTATTAAGAACAATCAAACACTTCAATACAGAAGGGTGCGGTCATACAATTGCAGCCATATCCATACGGGAATCGTTTCTTCCCAAACAGGGAAATAAAACCATTTGAATGAAGATGCTGATCAACTTTGAATTTACGTTTTGAAGATTTTGAATATTCTAGTTTGAAGGAGGCAAGAAATCGGAAATGATTTCCAAAAATTGACCTAAATGTATCGGTGAAACGACAGAGGGAAGCCACGTCAGGTCGGTGAGAAAGTGACCGTAGTCAAGATGCCAGGTCAGGATCGATAATATTACAAATAATTATTTTTGGATTTTGTCAAGGTGTACAACAGGAACACCAGACCAGTTATGTCAACAATATTCAAGGACAAATACTATATCTATGTATGTGCAAGATTTATTGTGATGTGCAATTTTCTGGTACGGGTCAGTGAAAGAAATTAATGGGTTTATTTTTCATTCGTTATTTAAAAACTTTATTTTTAATGGATTCCTGTGTTTGAAATAGACGTCTTGTATTATTTTGTTTTAAACACTGTGTATTTTGCCTATCGGCCTGTACACTCGAGAAATCTAGGGAGACAGATGTACTAACTCTCAATTAGTTTAGTGTGTTTTTTTTTTATATAAAATTAAATTAAAGAAATTATTAAAATCTTGTGCAAATCTATATATAAAATTCTGTGACATCCGTCCGTCATATTCTGTAACATATTCATACATTGACCGATCGAAATCAATAATTGCGGTTAAGTGCAAATATGTAAGAGAGTACAAAGTATAGTTGGTTTCACTAGAGTTCGTAAAAAGGCGAAGTAGGGTTTTTGTTCAAGTATTTTTCCAATCAAATCCGCTTTTCAGATTTCATCGATTGGTTTGCGAAATTGAACGAAGCGTAGAGTTTGTAAATCATGACAAAAATCTTAGGGATAATTTCTACATTGCTAAATATTTTGAGGATTTTAACACGTCTAAATGTTTTTCAAAAAATTCTATTTCTTTAAAACGGACATTCTTAGCAGAATTGAATCATCTTAAATGTGGCATTTGTTGTTGGAAGGTTCCAGAACCAGGAATCATGTTACAACATTTTTTCCCAAGAAGCGTAATAAAGAGTTAAATATTTAATTAAATAACGCTTAAAACAAGGCTAATTCTTATCAAATAGAGGAGAGATTTGGTTTCTTATAAAAGAATAATGTAAATCAAATGTGAAACACATATGTAAAATGATCGTTTTGTTTTTTTCTTTCTTCTCCTGTCAGTTTTTTTTAACTTGAAATATAATGGCATATTCATAGTTAATATGCAGTAATATATATTTTTGGCATGCAAGGAAAATACATGATATTATATACTTTCTTTAGAGGAGAACAGGAGTTAAAGAGTGTTTTTTTTTATATACCCTTAGAATGTGCCGGTTTCCTTTGCTGTAAACGGAATTGGCGAATAGACTTTATAATCGCACATATTTTTGTTTTGTATTTTACATTGAGGTTCACCCTGTACAAGGCCTGGGGTCACTCGAGGTAGAGCCTTACGTCAAGAGATAGTTTATAAAGATAGGAGGGAAAGACAACTGTTACGCCTAGACATGAACAGGTCAATATTGTAGTGATAGAGAAAACATCCACTTGGGAGTCGGTTTCACGGATCAGTGGTTTGCGGGAAGAAGCTGTTCCAGTGGAACTGCTCACCGATGTAATACACAGGGAGAGTGCGTGACACGGCGGGTCCTAGTCGTGAAGGGTAGAATAGACGGAAGCAAGGAATGTAGTTCCTTCGAGGAGTGAAGGGCTTGCCATTCCCGCCTGTGGGAGAGAGGTCGGAGCGTGGAAAATAATTTGTCATACACAAGGACTCGAAGACGCTTTTGAACTGGAAAGTGAGGACTGGACAGATCACTCCCAATTATGGCAACTGTGCTCCATTTTTAGCTTGATCTGTTTTTTGTAATGGTCGAGGGTTGCATGCGTAGTCAGGTACTTACTGGACCGGCACAGTAAACAATTTCCTGCATTTTACCGATGGGTTACATTTTACCGATGGATCACATTTTTCTTGCATTTTACCGATGGAGTTCCATTTGAGTGAATCTACACAAGCACTACAATCTGAACCTGTTCAAGTTTAGGGCAAATCGTTATCTTATATCACCATCAACTGTACCTCTTATCCTGTTAAACTTTACATCAAGTCATTCGTTGTTTACGACTGCATCAAGTTGCAACACCAATTCATTTACGATCACCGACGTTAAGTAACGTCGGACCCTAGATGGTTGACAGTTTGGAAGTACCAGGTGCTGTACGGGTGGTGTAATAGATAATGGCTTGGAATTGTTAATCGGAGAGTCGTGTTCCAATTCCGGTTGGGTTCGTTATATTCCCTAATTCGCGTAAATTCGGGAAAGGTATGAATCCACTTCTTCTCTCCCAGCTAGGAGTTAATTACTAAGAATTATATCGCTAACATTTTATTAACGCCATAAAAAAATACTTGTAATCAAAGAATATTTATGTCTTTAAATAACTGCAAAATGATTATAAGCAGTAGAATCACACAAATAAAAATACACCCTTCTGCAAATTAATTCAAACAACCGTTTTAGTTTCCTTTCTTTCAACATACGCTCAGTTTTAAACCTACTGGAGTGACAGGGTGTTATCGTTTTCTATTTTTTCCTCGGACTAGGTAATTTGCAGCGGTGTGCAGTAATATGAATCTGTTTTTGGGTGTATGATGAAATTTGTTTGGCCTTGAAAAATATTACGTCATCTGTGATTGCATCAGATTTTTATCACGCCAGACATAATTGTCTCAAATTTCGATCAGTTGTCCTACGACCATTGTTTGCGATGGTTGTTACTCCAAGGAAGCATTTGGAAATTGTAACGCTGCAGAAACACACTGGCAAGCATTACCAGTGAGTAAATCAATGCACTATAGACTGGCCTGAAAAACTCTCCTGATTTAAATCCAATCGAGAAATTGTGGTCAATCTGGAAGGAACAACTTCGTAGAATTGACTTACGAAGTAGTAACATGTGCACTGGTCCATGTTTCATTGGTAAAATGCAAAAAAATAACGGAATTATTCGTTTTTTTTAATTGATTGACACAAGGCTTTACTTTGTTCCGCAAATGGAAGGTATATTTTGATATTTGAATGTGCCTAGTTTTCTTTCACACATACAAAATATCATTCAATTCATTTTCCACGTTTATTTTTATAGGAATTGATTGATATAAATACAAAATTAGCCTACACAGTTGAAACTCGTTTAATATATACAGCTAGGCAATTCAAAAAAGAAAAAAAAATCCTATATTTTTTATTGATGCACTCTACTTTAACGCAAATAACACAGAAATAAAAGCGCAAAAGTTTTTCGACAAAATACCCTGTACAATCCTTTTCTCAGGGACGAAACATCTCAAGCCTTACACTGATCTCTTGTTATGTTCATACGAAACACATTCCTTAGTTCCAGGAGTTCTAACCTTCAGGGCTAAGACCCGCCATTTTACGCACATTTTAGTGAACCACATTCATTCGCTCTCAATTGATGAGTTGTAAGTCCGATTCGAGTAGCTTCTTACTACGAACCGCTGCTCTGTTAAATCGACTTACAAGAGTATGTTTCCCCGATTACTAAAATCTTAACCTTTTCATATTTAGGTTTAACCGTTATCTTCCCAACCTATCCGCATAAAGTGTGCCTCTTAATCTGTAATCCTCTACCTCGAGTAGTTCCCGGGCCTTGTACAGGGTGAACATCACTGTAAAAAAAAGACAGAATGTCCGTGTTAGTGAAGAGTAACGGTGTCGCAGTGGAAAGGAAAATCGGCTCGCCGAGTTCAGACGCCTACCTCATTTGTTGAATTCGTTCACGCACATATACCCTTGCGAAAGGTATGAGTTAATCTATTTTTCCTTCGACAGTCTTAGCAAACTTAAGAAGTAAGAACTGTAATCTAAATTCATAAACTATGACTAATAATCTCCAATCCCCTATCTCGAGTTGTTCCCGGGCCAAGGACACTTTGAAAATCACTGTAAAAAAAACCCAGAAAAGTTAAAGGAAATCTAGGAAAAAAAAGACTAACCATAATTTGCAAGAAGACAGAAAACACAGTTGTCAGCAACAGAAACAGTCTAAGAATGTAAGTTAGCAATCAGAATTAAAACTCAAATGATTAAAACAAATTAAATAATTCGAACGCGCATTGATATAGCGCAAATGGTTTTACATACAAATATTAAGACAAGTATAGCGAAATTTCGATAGAAACAAAGAAAATTATGTTCCAAATCTATGTGATACAAATATCAATATATGGAGAATAATGCTTGACAATTTCCTCACAGATTAAGAGCCGACGATACAGTTCTATAGAATACCGTTGTCGGAGCATGAGTGTAACGATATAGGTTAAATGAAAATAGAACCAAAGATACCATTTGTAATTAAAATTTAAATGAGACAGTAGAATTTTCTTGGATTCATAGGAACATAGGCTTGAAATATATGCCAATAACAGGACACACCGAAGTCAGGGATGCCAGGGGGCATACATTAACTTTCTAACGAGCGTATTTAAGTCGACGACAGAATATGTAGGAAAATGGATGTACAAAAAAAACACGAAAATTGCTATGAGCCACAAGAGTCTGTCAATGTTGTGAAAAAAAGAATAATAATATTCTAGAGATGATATAACAAGAACAACTGAATATTCCATTTACTAAACATAAATTCGCAAAGTAAAAAATTGACAAGATTTTAATCTTTTAACTAAATTCACGCTTTCAAAACTTGTTACCAAGGTAGAATTTAGATCGTCTCCTGATAAGTTTGTGGTTTTATATTTTATATTTTTAACGAGTTGCAGAAAGATATACTAAATAGTAATTCTTGTTCTCCTTTTATTAAATTCTTAACATATGTCCTCAATTCTCTTTGCCATACATTCGAATCATTGATCTAAACATTTATTACTTGTTTGCATCTATGATCGCGTTGATAATGTTATCAAGTTTGCCAGCATTTTATATATGCAACCCAACCTTAATCTCGAAAGTTTTCCCTAAATCTAATAATCAGCTGGTTGTTTAAATATAATTAAATAAAGCCTGCCATGTAGGGGAAAACATTGAAAAACTCAGAGAAATAAGAATTCACTTTTTTTGGGGGGGGGCTGCTTTGGTGGCTACGTCTATTTATGCTGCATACGTAATTTCGTTTTTCTTTAACTACTGGGAGATTTTATCACGAGTATAATGAGCTGCCATTACAAGTCGCCCTTTTCATAAGATTTCACCAAAAAATTAAAATACGTTTCGATTTAAGAAGGCCACTATTATTTACGTCTATATGCTGCTTGCACTAGTAAATAATAAGAATATTGGCCTTAATATACGAAGGCGCTCTGATATCTTCATAGACTGACAAGGATGGTGTGCTTCTAGAGCTGTGAAATCTGCCACGTATAAATTTAACCTCTCCTTCTTAAAAACTGCATTGTTATTTGGTTGTTTTTTTTTTTACTGCTATCTCACTTCATAGAAAGCTTATTATTAAAAAAATATATATATATCAACAACCGATATGACGTCATCATCACAGCGATACGTATTTCTGAACAAGTATATGTTGCGTAACAGAAAATTGTTAAATCAGAAGAATATTGAAGTTGCTCAACCAATTCAAATCCGCAATCACTCAGAGCTCTCATTAAAATCAAGGAATGTCTTGCTGGATCATTGTCCTGATGAAACAAGTCTCCTTCCGTTTTCTTCGGCGAGTGTTCTTCCTAGCCTTTCGTAACTCCCTCAGCAAGTTGGAATAATATTCTTCATTGACAGCGTGGCATTTTGAAGATAGTCAATAAACACAATGCATCTTGCATCCCCAAAACTGAGGTCATCACTTTCCAAGCAGTTGAAACGACATTGGCCTTCTTTTGAGGAGAAGGTGTTTCCACTGCATGGAATGTCTCTTTGTCTCTGGCTCAAAGTGGTGAACCCAACACTCATCTGGAATTAGGAAACCATTTGGATCTGCCTCAAACAATGTCAGATTTTCCCGTGAGGGGATCAGCCTGGTGCACTTGTGTTCAGGTGTTAGAAGACGTGGAACCCACCGGGCATAACCCTTCATCTTGACAAGTTCTTTGTACAGAATATTCTCAAATCTCTCACGGGATATGGAAATAATATTTGCTATTTGGTTTATAGTTATCCTCTGTCATGCCCTAAACATGTGGTGAACATCGTGAATGTTTTCCTCGGTCGCAGGATGCCATATTCAACACGCTTTCTCCTCCTAAATTCAGTTGCCCACTTTTGTACTGTTGATAAAGCTGGGACCTTCTTCCTTATTGCTGCAAGTATGTCAGCACGGATTTTATTTGGGCTAAGCCGTTTTTGTACAGGTACTTACTGACACCACGATAGAAAATGTCCCTTTTCAAGAGAAGGCGCTACTAGTTAAATTTGAACAGTTAGATTTCAGTTTATTTTCAGTTCAACGGCAAATAATTTTTTAAAAAAGAGGGAACAGTAGAGAGGAAAACTGGATCAGAAGGTCACATCATCAAGAGAGATCATCATTTCAACTTGGATCTTTTTTCTAATTGATCTCTTTAGCTCTAACTCATTTCATAAGAAATTTGTCACGTGAGAGACGTTTTTCCCCGATATGACAGTCTAAAGGGCAGTGAAAAAGATTAGAAAATCAGCTTGAATGTGAAACGTGTGAGACACCTTGTTACTCCAGGAGAGAAAGTTAGAAGGTTGGAGAAGCCGAAGATTATCTTAAGTTGGAAATTAATCCTGGAATAATAAAAAGAGGATTCATTAAGACGGATCAAAGTCAGCAATAAACAAATCAGTGTTATTGGTGAAAAATTATTTATTTCTCTATTGGATCATGTTATTTAAGTCATGGCAATTATGTGTGAAACATAATATCGCCCAAATGTCTGCTAAGGCTTCGGCAGCACACCTCCACTCGATGGTCACAATTTTTGATGACGTCTCTGCATAGTTGCTCCTCTATCACACCATTATGCCTTATTATCTCATCATTCAGCTGTTGGTATAGACTTTACTTTAGAGATAACCTCAAAGGAAGAGGACGCACGATCGTTGTGGTCAACTGGCTTTGCAGTTGTGTTGTGGAAACTTCTCGTTCAAATTCTGTTTGAACGTCCATTTTCGTAATAGACTTCGATAAATTTAACACGTTGTTTGTTAATCTTTACATGGTTGAAATTGCCAAAGACTTAAGTTGTTAAGTCTGAAAGAAAAAGAAAAAAAATCATTAGACGCTTAAACTTTATTCACATTTAAAATCGGTCCAAGTTATTGGAACAGCCTTTACATGCATTGTGTCTCAATACATGACTACGGTGTAGTCCTTCTTAAAAGCAGTTTTTTCTTGTTTTTTTTTTCCCAATTTGCCAACATTGTCAATTTTTCTTAAAAAGTGTTCTGTTATTTTTTTTTCAGCTGTTTTGCAACTTCCAAAAAGTTTGTTTATTTATTGGACACTAACTTTTCAATATTTTATTTCTCTTTTGATGTTATATCGGTAGTCTCGATGGCAGAGGGGGGTCTACTGACAGTGGAAGAGAAATAGAAGACTTTTATGAAGAGAAAGGACGATAAAAGAACAAGTTTCAAGATGACCAAAGATGATTGGAGATGCACTTAAATTTCTGAAGATCGTAGGTGGCAGAGAAGGAAGAAAATGGGAAGGATTTCCACAGGCGAGAAGTGTGTGAAAAGTAAATACTAGAATAGAATAAACGATTGTATATAGCTAATTCAACATAAAACCGTGAAACCTGGTTGTCAATCAAGTAGGACGCTTAAATTGATACATTCGTCTCATCAGAATAATTACCATGAAAATATTGTAGAAAAGGCAGAGGGACGTTACGTAAAATTGCTGTGATATCTACTGGATTCAAATTTATTCTGTATTTCTACATGTTGTTTGAGATAAAGTGAGTGTTTTGTCTATCTCCAACATTGTATAATATTCGTACGAGAGCTTTACTATACAATCAAAACGTCTATTCTTAGTTTCAACGCTTTGTCTGGTTAAACCTTTGAGCCCTTCGTTCCTGAACAATTTTAACTATTCTGCCTGAGCACCTGAGTAAAGATTCGCAAATAATTGGTATGTAATGTTTCATGGTAGATATAAAAATAATCACAAGAAATATAAACATTATACATAGCAGGGAGAGAGTATGATTGCATGCCTTCAGTTTATCGCCAGAATTCTTTCTTTGTGTCCCAGGCTACCCCACCAGTGTAGGCTCTCTTGATGCACAAGAATAACAAAACACGACGCAAGTGTATACCCACTGTTCAACCGATGGCTGGGCATTAAGTCATTTTTCTCTACCTGCGGTAAAGCGGTGATCAGGGCTCAAAGGTTTAAAATGGCTACAAGTTAACGAGGTGTTTAGAAAGTAAAGACGAAAAATCTTCACTGCACGCAATAGACTGTCTCTAAATAATAATAATTATCAAATTAATAAAACAACATGACTTGAAGCACATGTAATTAGAACAAAAAATAATTATATATTCAAGATGTTAATTTTCAAAGGATAGGAAGGAAACTCCCCATTAAAAATACAATGAAGGATAACAGTGGACTTGTGAAATTTATTTTACTGGAAGTTTTTGTAAGAGATATATTTTGAAATTTTAAAAAAATACTAGCACTAGGAGATGGTTAAGTATTTGCCAAATGTTTTCTTATATGTAAACGGTTAATATTACCATTAGAATTAAGTTTATTGGCAATCTTCAACGTTCATATTACTGCTAAGACATCCTGTTTTTTTTAGCTGAGTGTTTATTCTGAATTTAATGTAAATTAAACACTTCTTATTCTATCCAAGATCATAAAATGAAGAAAGTTTTACGAACCTAATATAACGAATCCTACAGAAATTTGAGAGAGAGAAAAAGAGTAGCGCGCTTTTCTCACATGCCAAGAATAGTTTATTCTTTCCTTGCCAATAAAATAATTAAAAAGAAAATACTTCCTTTCGTTTTTTTAATCCTACTGAATCAAAGATCCGTTTTTGATGTCTACTTTTCAAGAAAGACTCTCC